>JAUZNJ010041523.1:0-10013 GCA_034780135.1 Jordanella pulchra | reverse complement strand
TTTAAAGGTTAAATATAATACTGCAGGCATTTAACCCCAGTATTGTGCACAGAAATTCAGAGCGTTTTCCATTACGCTGACATACTATGTTCTAAAACACAGTTATTCTGGTGGAAATCACGTAGACTTTGTCTTATTCACGATCAAGATGATTTTAATTCCCGTTTGTTGAAGATAATTTTGATCAATTCAGTATCGGAACTCCAAACAACACACATAGGGGGTATTTTACCTTTTCCTGATTTCTGACTCCTCAAGTATGGCGGCGACAAGGTTAAGATGTTCAGCAGTCAATAAAGCGTGTAAGTATTAATGTCTATGACCATAAGCCAAGACACTGGAGTTCCCTTGCTTCAAAAGGATCTATGTGAGTAAAGGCTATTCACCATTTGTTATTTTGACACACATAATGCTGATCAAGATATTCGACGTCTGCGGCTTATTTCTTTTAACACTATTGTAGTTATTGGAAAAAGGTTTATAAAAACAGTTTTCCAAAACACAATGTATATTTTCAGTAGTATATATATATATATTAAATAAATTATTAAAATATATAGAAAATATTCTATTTTCTATATATTAACGGATAACTTGGTTAAATTCAAAAATGCTTTATTAAACCCAAAGATTAGGGAGTAGTTTTTCTTCATCTTACTTTTTTATTTTGACTTGAGTAAAAGTATGGTGTGGTATCATTACTATAATTTGAGTAAAGAATTTGGCTACCCTACTGATCATGAGTATCTTCACTCAATGAACAGCAGGCATGTTTTAAATAAAACACCTACAGTTAATCTCTGAGTGAGACGTTTGTTTCTGTGGCCTAATGTGATTTTCTATTTGCTGATCCTGCTGTGTCATTCTGAGGTCCAGTGGAAATACAGCAAAGAGTTTATCAAGTTACAGGAATTAATTTATATTATTCTCAGCTACATACATAAAATACTACCAATAACTACAGGGATTTATTTTTTAAAAAGACCTTGTGTTTCTTCCACCTAGAATTATTTTTAATTAGAATGCTATATACTTATCTAGTTTTCAAAATAAGCAGATAATATGTTTTGTAAGTTGATTTCATTTTTAAAACATTAAATGAGATGTAATGATCAGTAACCCAGTACTTAAGTAACCTTTTTCTCGGTCAGATTTTTTCCCAAATGTATTTATGCTATTACATGAGGTACAGTGTGAAGGCAGTATGATAGTTATATAGTTAACATAATTGGGCTAGAACAAACCAATTATACCCACATATATACACTTACTCGTTACACATAAGAGAAATCAAGCCTGAGTGTACATATGGAAACAGATATATCAAAAGATAAATAAAATAAAAAGGCTGCAGTACTAAATATAACTAACTCTCTTTCCCTCAAATCATATAAACACACTTTCAGAAAGAAAATAAATAAATACATAAATAAGTAAAACAAAAAAAAAAGGAAAGTGCTTTAGTGTAATAAGTGGGATACACACGTTTGCACTGAATTAGACTATGTCTGGCACAAATAGTGGACTACTGCCAAATTAGGCAGTCTAAGGAAAACTAGGGTAAGATAACATGATGGTGCCACAACAGTGCTGCAGTAATGGTGAACGTCCAGTAAAAAAAAAAAAAGTCATTTCCAGAAATCTCTAGAATTGCTTGCAAATCAGAGATATAAGTTAGATCCATTGATGAGGGATTATGAACAAGAATATTGACCAGAAAACGATCATTATCATTTCTCCTCCTTGATGAAAAACTGATTTTGTTACAATAAGAAAAAACAATAAGGAAAAGGCAAGAACAGATCTGACATGCTGCTCATGGCACTTGGCATCTTTGGAAGGCAAAAACATGTAATTAAGACAATCAAAGACATTCTTTTTGATTGTATCTCTCAAAATATATATTTTTTCTTACTCACATTTACTAATCCTCCACCCAGTAATGTGCACTTTCTGATAACCGGCTCATATTCTGCATATTAATAATGAAGGCTAACAGGTTAAATGGACTAGGCTGCTATGCTATTTATCACAGACCCAATTCTTGCTTAGTATATCAGCTTTGTGCATGCATCCCATTAAGCGTACAACAACCATAAAAAGGCTCAACATAATGACAAAAAGGCAAACATGATATGCAATGCATGATATACATTGAAAGGACATTACTATAAACCCCTTTCAGGTTCTTTGTAATTAGGTTGATGAAAAAAAAAACAAGGCAGTTTTACAACATGTTGCATGTGGTGAAGTAATTCTAGAACCTGGAAATAAATAAATGCCTATATGCGTGTCTGAGTTGTTCAATGAAATACTGCAAGCATTTAAAAAATCCTTTAAAGCATTTTCTTAGTTTATACTATTGAATAATGATTAATTATTAATCCAAGCATCAAGATTCATGAACTTTTATTCCTAATGAGAGGATTAATAGCAGAGCTTTAAGTGCCTTTAGGTAATGTAATTTTGATAAGACCATGTTTTATGTGTTCACAAGCTGTTAGCTATTTTTACTCCTTGCGCTGAGTTGTTTTTGCCTTTTTGTTACCTTCAAAATAAAAGCATGCCCATGTCAGCACTGACATGAACTTTGAAATTGAAAATAGAAGGAAAAAAACATAATAGCAAAAAACAAAAGTTATATAAAAGTATAATATTCATTGTGTACATTCAACAATGAAAGCCTTTTTCTTTTTTAATAACATGAAAATGTGGACTGCTGGGTTGAAAATGGCCTGAAGTTGTAGGGAACCTATTGACCATCTGTAGGAGAAAGAAGTTGTCCTCTAGTAGCATCCAAACAAGTTTTCTATTCATTCTGTACATCTCTAGTAAGTGGCAGACATGTGGCAGCCTCTTCATGTAGAGGAGAAGAAGCAGGGGTGCAGCTGAAACACAGCTTTTTTCAATCAATATGGAATATAGAGAAAACAATACTGACAAATGAAAATAAGGAATGGTCTTAGGAAGTTTTTATGTGCCTTTTAAAAAAGCAATTTTTTTAGTACTCAGGTTCCTCTTGTTTGATGACGTTGTGAAGCCGAGATGCGTCTGAAATGCAGTGTTCAACCTCCTCAGTCGGAAATGACTCTGGCACAGAGTAAGGAAGAGCATGGCTACCCATCTGAGAAGGTACATTTCAGCTGTCCTGCACCTGCCTGAGGAAAAGTCAATCCAGAGCATGCCACCACCATGTCTCACTCGGGATATTGTGATGAAGAATATTGTTTTAGTCAAAATCAGGCCTTTTAGATATTTCCCTTTAAGAATTAGAGAACAAATCCTTTGAAAATTTACCTGGCAAGTTTTTTTTTTTTTGTATATTAAAAAAGTTTACAACCCTATCCTTTTGTTTTAACATACAAGGAACACAGGAAATTGATGTTACATGACCAGTTGAATGTAAGCCGAGTCCTAGGATCAGTATGTTTCATTAATCGAGTTATAATTACCAAACGAATGCTTTTATTTTGGAATTATACAAACAAGAAGCTTGCGTGACGCACAGTAACTTGATAGAGGCAAACAAACGCCTCCCTGCTCAGACAGCATCAATCCCCGCAACATTAGGCGGAGGAAGGACTCTGCGGTGTTTCGGGACATTTGGGACTAAAGTTTCCTTTCAGTTTTTTTACTTTTTAATTTTCCGGCTGTCAACAATGAAGACTTGCTTCAGTCAGCCCACGGGAAAAAACCCTTTCGTACACGAGCTGAAGTTTAGTATGAGGGACAAAATAAAGGTAAGACATTTAATGAAAACAATGTTTGTTGTTTTCTGTAGTTAGAAATGTCCCAGTGTTGCGTGTTTTGTTTGTCAGTGAAAGCTGACACGACATTTTTCCACTGAGCAGTTTGGTTTGTCTGGGTCACACAGAAATAAAATGTAAACACACCGAACAACAAGGAGACATTATTCATAGGAACAGCAATGCTGCGTCTTTCTAGGAAATGTGGTTCCTGCGGGCTTTGTGCGGCTGTACAAGTAAAGACAGCATATCTTAACAATAGTTAAAAAACAGAAATTAAGGTAAAAAAAAACACTTAATTCTTAAACTACTTTACAAGGTGCCTGTTAAATGATTTGAACTTGTGTTTGAATCGACTTAGGAACATTTATTTGGAGGGTGACGAGTGCCACAATTCAATAAATACTTTATTAAATAGTTTTTATATGCGTCATTAATTTATTTAAAACGGAAACAAATACATAATTATTTTCTAAATATATAATTAATTGTATGGACCTCAGTTAGATATGAGAATTTGATTTTATGAAGCAAATATAATTATTTCATGAGTTAATAAATGTCATATTCCTGTTGGAGAGAACCATGAATTAATTTCAACTGTCACTCATCCATCAAAGTCAAGGATGTAGGACTAAGGCCACTCTTACAGAAACCCTGATGTCTGATTGGATGCTTCTAGCTGAGCTAACTAACTAAGGCAACTTCTTCCTTTTTTTGTTTTACTCAAGGCTGTGTCCGAATGTCAGCCCTAACCCCTAATCACCATGTAGATGGGGACTCTATTGTGCCCTCAGTTAGCCAATCACTTGGAAAGATGAACTCTTCTTTTCGCTGCCCGCTGTTTACAGCGTGATTTTTTGTGCCACCACAGCAGTTGCGCGCGCAGAGATCTATTTTGTGCATATGAATCTCACACGCTCGCTCCACTCTGACAAACTCGACTCACTCTGCCCGCTCTCAACCTCAAACTTGGTGTGATTTTTATGTACCCCCAGGTTGAGCCCCACCAGCCTGTTTCATCCAATCAAAGCCAACCTTCAAATACTACCTTTAGTTTGATTAAAAACAGCCAATCACAAATGACAAAGTTTCTGAACATCATTTTCACTGTAGGCAACTTTTTAAAACTATTGTATTGCAAATAATAGTGAAAGTTTTTCCAATCATCAGATCGGATGTCTTTTTCTGAAAAGTTAATATTCAGTTTTTATTGAACAAGGAATAATGATTGTTCTGTGATGACACAATGACACCGAAAGCCAGAGCTTGAACTGCCAACCCTTTGGTTGCAGGGCAAACTACTGCATCCAACACCATTTTCGCCCCTGACTGTCGAAGTACTTGCATAAGGGCTTTGATTGGATGAAACAGGCCAATCTGTGATTGGCTGTTGGTGCTCAACCTGGTGGTAGGGTCGAGTGCGAGAAGATGGAGGTCAGCAAGCAGTTTGTCAGAGTTGAGCGAGTGTGTGTGAGATTTGGATGCACAAAATAGATCTCTGCTTGCTCAACCTGGTGGCACAAAAATCACGACATCCCCACACGGTGCCTGCACCATCTTTGTCCTCTCTCGGCCCCCAAAACAAATCCCATGATGCTACGCAAGGACAGCTATTGTAAATAATTTTGGAATATATCAGCTCGTTTAGTGACCATGGAAGTACACTAGTTTTCAAGGTGCATTGTTGGAAATTTTGAGTCTACTACTTTTTCATCAACTAGACTTTTGGACACTCACATGAAATGGTGTAATCCAGGCATCTCCAATGTCGGTCCTTGAGGGCCGGTGTCCTGCAGCTTTTAGAGGTTACACTGGTTCGGCACAGCTAATTTCCATTGACAGATGATTAAGAGCCTTTTTGTGAACTACAGTCATAAGAATCAGCTGTGCTGAACCAGGGAAACCACTAAAAGCTGTAGAACACCGGCCCTCAAGGACCAAGATTGGGGATGTCTGGGTAACCCTTATACAGTCCTTTATAGAGGAGTTAAGGCAGACATTCAGACACAGCCAATATAATTATCATTGAAAAAGGTGGAAATTGCTTCAAAGTGTGCTGCAAATTATTTACAACACATTTTATGAGCAAGTCCAACCTCTATGTCCCTAGTTTGGTCTGAAATGTATCTATCAGTTTTATGAGAGAGCTCGCTTTGGTTTCTTGTTGCGGAAGTGCCAAAGACTTCGGCAGAATCAAAGTTGGCCCCGCCCACTGAGTGACACAAGCTCACACTCTCTCAGCTATTTAGAGACCAAACTATGGATAATGAGACTAGAGTTGGTCACCTGAATGTGATGTAAATAAATGGCAGCATGTTTTAGAAATGTATTTACAATTTTTACAATTTATTTTTTTCATGCGAAAATGTTGACATCAGGGTGAAAGAAAACCAGGAAGAAGTTTTCTTATCTTGCTCAGTGAGAAACAACAGAAATCAACTTCAATAAATGTACTTCTGTTAAGTTTAACAGAATTAAAAGAGTGTAACTTTGCAGAAGTACAAAAGTATGGATCATCTTAGAATTCAGATGGATTCAAAACTACTCCTATTAAGGAAAGCTGAAAACCGTTCTTTCTATTTTATGTGCTGCAGTCCAAAGAATAAATAATCCCAATCATTTCAAAATAGAATAAATGATTAATCGTTGCAACCGAATCACAAACTGGAAATGATCAATGTTGATTTGAGGAATCTAAGCATTATAGATATAAAATAAAACTGGTGTAAGTTTTACTGTTGGACCAGATGCCAACATCAACATCAAGTTTTTTTTCATGATTTGTGAAAAATCCAGCCTATACCTTTCTTTGCATGACTTTTAGGGTATCCCTTTAAAAAAAATAGGTTGGAAAATCCTACAATTTGGGTTTAGAGAAATGCCGAGTTTTGAAATGGAAAGCTTGTAGGAACCCTAATACCTGTTTATATTGTTAACCAGTGAACTTTATGCTTCTATCTGATCTGGTATCAGTTATTGGTCATCCAAAGCCTAACTGTCATGCTGCTACATGTGCAGAGTTCTGAGTTTTATCTGAAAACCGTGGTTTCACTATGATCCCAGCTACTTCTTTCTTCCTGGATGAAGGCAGCTGGCCTTAGTAGAACCTCAACCTTTGCATTTATCATATATTTGCATTTGATTATTAACTGAGCACCTGCTGTAAGTGTGAGAAAATCCACACGCTCTGAGGCTAATTATTTTCAGGAAATGTTTGTGTTTTAAGAAGACATATCATGCTCAGAATAGGACCATGTCCTAAATGTTTCTGGACAATTGCAGAAGGTAAACATAAATGCACATGTTTTATCTTTTTTTTTCTTTCTCAGAGTATTAAGATTCAGTTTGAATTTCACAGAAAAGAGAAGAAACTAAAACCTCTCTTACACCAGGGTTTGAACTTCACTAGTTTCGCTTTAGATGGATTCTGAAACGATAAAGATCTTTTTTAAGGTTTTCTGGGTAGTACTTGAACACAGACATGTGCCTTTATTACTGAATTACTTTCAGGTTACTGCTAAAGATTTATGTTTGCAATCAGATCCGTCTTACATATTTTTTTATAAGTGTCTAATCTGCTAATCCTGCATTAGAAGCATAAAACAGTGACTTAAATGAAAACAGGTCAATAGTTTGAACCCTCAACCTCCTTTGCCCACATCATAAGCCTTTTAGCCACTTTGAATCTTAACTCTGATGTTACCTTGTTACAGTCCTGGTTGATCAAGCAAAATTAGATTTTCTGCATAGCTTAAGAATATTTATTCAGGGTACTTGTTGTGTTTTGCATCTCCTTAATTTGGTGCACCTAAAAAAAGCCAAATAGTATTTTGAAACACCTGCTTGATAAGTAGAGGGCACTCATCTGTTCTCTGATAACCTCAGAGGTTTCTTAGATAAAGTTGTCAAACAAACAGCTTAACCCTTTAACACTTGTAATAGTACCAGTCTGTCGGGTACCTTTTCTCTTTATTTATCAATAAATCTGCCAAAAAAATTGTTATGTTGGTTCAAAAATAATACAGATTCACAAGCAGTTTTGTTTGCCTGAATAATTTCATTTAATTAATACTGCCTGATAAAGTCCAGTAAAAACCAGGCGTATTTATACACCATGGTGTTTGAAGCAGTTTCTTTCCAACTGAGTCCTGTACAATACACTGACAAATTACTGCTAAAACACTCCTGATCATCTGCTCTTTTTTCCCCACTACAAAAGTTCTGCACAGTGCGGAAAGGGTTCAGAGTAGCGTAATGGGCCATATATCACTGAAAGCTGTGATTCTAAGCTTTTAAAGTCAGTTGGAATTACGTCAATAGCACAAATGGTTAAAGAGTTAAAGGTAAGTCAAAGAACATGTGACGTTTTCTCTTGGTGTCGCTCTCCAAACCAATCCGCTTTTCTCTCCCTGTTACAAAATTCAACGTAGTGGCATAACAGTTGGGACTACCGTAAAGTGACATAATCAGCTCAAAGCTGCGATTCTATGCTTTCAGAATCCGTTAGGATTATGTCAATAGTTATGGTGAGTCAAAGAACGTGTCCTTTTCTGTCGCTGGAGACAGCTCCAGTTTTAAAGGGTTAATGATGACCAAGGAATACAGCAGGAATAATGATTGGGATATTATGGCCCACATGAAAAATACCATGTTTGATGGAAAGACATCATCCTGTACAAACCACACCCACAGGAAAGCGTGGTGGTGGCAACATTTGCTAATCAAATGTATTTTATGGTCAGCAGGGACAGGGAAGCTGGTCAGAATCTATGAAATGAGGATATAGAGCTAAATAAAGAATAATTCTCCATGAAAACCTGTTGAAGGCTGCAAGATTGGAGTCTATAGCCGAGGCTCATTTTCCAGAGCGATGATCTACACAGCAATGGTTCAAATCATATTCTTAGAATGGCCCAGTCAAAGTCCAGACCCAAATCTAATTGAGAATCTGTCTTTCTGCAGGTGTTTCCGGAAACGCACACATGTGCAGTTATGTGTACACTAGAGTGTCATCCCTACATCCTTAATTGAGCTGTTCAAATAATGTACCTCCACCAGGTGCAGAAGATTGTAGATGAAGTGCTTCATCATCGGTGCAGCAAGGCATCAGTAGATGCACATCATTAAGAGACAATAGGCTGACAGTGTGCCAATGTCCTGAACACACATTTTTATTGTTGCACTTGTCCTCTGTTGAAAGAGGAACTGTATCAACTTGCATGCAAATTTCAATCACAGTTCAGCTCACTTGAAAGGAAGAAATAAGGTTATGAAACAGGAAACATGTTTGGTTGCCTCAAGGTTAGAACAGTTTGCTTTCCCTCAGAGCAAAAAGTGTAAAGGGTCAGGGAGTTACCCTTTATTCTGGCAAAACTGATCCTGTAAAAGTCAGCTCCTTTGCTGAGAGAGCAGATAATCATGCTTTATGCTTTGGCCACCTCATGTTGATTTGCAGGAAGCTGTAATTACCATTCCTTTCTCCAGTATTGCCAGGAATGACCAGTTTTTCCAATCAGGTCTGGAGGAGATGATTGCTAACAGTTGTGTTAGATGACAGCAGTAGGTCAGCAAACATAAGCTTGATCCTGTGTGTGCACATGTCTGTTTCACACCCGCTCGCCAGAAGCATTGTAGAGCTGTTTTTCCACATGCCCACACGTGTGGAGTTGCATGTAAACACACATATGCTCCGCCTGTGTGAAAACAAACAAGACTGTGTGGATGAAAAAAGAAGTAATTTTAACCTTCCCCTTACTGTTAAAACCAGGATCTTGCAGTTTAAAGATAAAAATGTAAGCTAAAGGCTAAGGTAGCTGGCCTTTTAAAATGCTTTTAAATCTTATTTATTCGTGGATGCTACGTCAACGTTTTGGAGAGACTGGACTTAAGCCTGAAGGAGAACTAGTGGAGGTAGATTAGGGTGATGGCAGGGGGGGCTTCCAACCTAAAATACTTAGTTCACCAGGCTAATGCCAACACTAAACCTACACGGCCGAACATGAACATGTGCAAAAAAGATGGTCATTAGAAATTCATTTAACAAATACTTTACACAAATACATTAAATTTTTTAATAAATGTATTTTTTTTTTTATTGACTCATGCAGCATACGTCACATTGTGGCATTTTAACATGTAAATGGAGGAAGTAAAAGCAAAATATGCTCCAAGAATAGTCCCAGAAAGTATAAGATAAGATAAGATAATCCTTTATTTGTCCCACAGTGGGGAAATTGCAGCGTTGCATCGTCGTGAACAGTACAG
>JAUZNJ010041522.1:0-10013 GCA_034780135.1 Jordanella pulchra | reverse complement strand
CCTGGTGCACGACAATGCCTGGCCTAATGTGGCGAGAGTATGCAGGTAGTTCCTAGAGGATGAAGGAATTGATACCATTGATTGACCCCCCCCCCCCATCACCTGAGCTTTTAGCAGCATGATTTCACTACTTTCTTTTCTTTAGTCACAAATTCAGTCTCACTAGTTTCCCAAGCCATCTCCCTATCACTGTGTGGATATTTAGGGGAACTTGCAATATTGCAGAAGTCATATGATTCAAAACTGGCCAAGAAAGGTTATGACCATTATCTGTAATCATCATCTTTGGGATGTTTGACATGCATTTCAGCTGGTGGATCACATCAGAGGATCATTTGGAACTAAACTGATCGATGTCCACAAATCTTAATGCCTAATGCATTACCAAAAACATATCATGCTTTTAACAATAAACACATCAGCACCAATGTTTAGCCATGGACCTTCTGGATATCGTGATGGTGTCAGTGGATCAGTATGATTCTTTGTCTCTCTATAAAGTGGGAGAACCAGCCCACCACACTGAATGTCTGCTCCCCGTATCCTTTAGGTAGATACATGAGCACATCATTCCTAGTTAAAGGAATACAAAGTCTTTCTACTTTCAAAAACAGACAGCTATTCATTGTATCAAAGAGCATTTCAGCCCATTAAAATCTAAGTGCTGCTTAACTGCTGTAGTGTACAGGCCACCATCACACAGCTGCATCACAAATGCTAAATGCTTTCGTTCTTCAGCAGCTCTTTTAGCTCTTTGAGATAAACAGTTTGCAGATAAGATTTTCATTCTTCTATCAACTTAAACACCTGCTTCCTCTGACAACTTCTTTATGTTATTTTTCCCTTTTATTTTTATGTGGAAAGAACAAATATATATATATATATATTTACACACATTTATATGCACAACATCTTACAGATACAGGAAACTCACAACATTCCCTTAGTAATAACTCATGTTCAAATTTTTCCTTTCAGAAAAGCTTTAATTAATTTAAGTAACAAAAAAAAAAAAACAACAACATATAAATTCTGGTATTTTCAACTATTGACAATAGTGGCAATCCAACAGTAAGAAAGGAGAAGAAAAAGAAAACAGTTTTGGAAACTTTCAAACAATTAGGAGAAATGATGTAAAATCTGCTCTTGTTGGGGTAATCTTAGTCCATTTATTCCAAATACTTTAGCCTTGATTTTTTTCTCATGTTTATTATGTGGGTTAAAATTTTCCATATTAAAAATTTCAAGAATAAAGTCAATCCAGTCATGCAGAGTCCGTCAGAGAGGGAGTCAGTCACTTCTTTGTAATATTGTTCTTACTATTTTGTTTTAGTATTTTGTTGTTATCAGCTACCTGTGAGCTGCACTGTCTCTGGTTGGTATATTTGCATACTTGCCCTGGACAACACTTTTCCAACAGTGCTCTCCCCAAAATAGTGAGTTCAATGAAGACCACTGAAATGACAGAATTTCTCCCCAGTCTTTCTCAGAGATAACATTACCTGCCTCATTTTTCCCATTTCAGTTTCCAATCTGACATATTTTTACTTTCGTCTGTTGTGAGATGAGCGTTATGTATTCTGGAAATCGTCTTTTGGATCAATGAATTGTGTGCTGATTCCAGTATTTTATGTAATGCTATATCGGTTAGTAAGAAATTGGAGGTTTTATATTTTGAATTTAAAGTATGTCTAATTTGAAGACATATGTCAAAGTTCTTGTTTTCCAGGTTATGTTTGCCCTGAAGACCCTGGAAACTGAGAAAGACATTGTTTTTGGTGGATGAAAAATATGATGTAAGATTCTTTTTCTATACTTTTAAAAGTATAAAAGTAGAATATCTTCTGTCATGTGGGAAATCTGAATCAAACGTATACCATCTAAATAAATTTAGCATCTTTTGAGTTTTTGGTAAATCAATCACCTTATTTCAAAGTTTCAATGTGCATTGTGTACAGCAGCTTCACTTGTTAATGACGTTTCGAGAGATTTTTTTAATGTGTTTTTAAATTAAATTTATCTTAATCTCTAATTCTTTCCACTTTGATTTGTACTCTTTGCTACACCAGCAAAGGAGTGGGATCAGCTGAGAGGCATAGTAATAGGGCCAATCCCTCCTTCTCTTTTTGCAACTGCATTGTTTGCAACTTCATGTTCGTAAGTCAGCCCACTGTAGATCAGAATGGGCACCCCCCTATTATGTGCAGTCTTATATGAGGAAAAACATGCTTGAAACCCTGCCTCTTACAGTTAGCATGTTCAGCCTCAGACATGAGTCTCCCAAAGAAAAGCTATTTGTGCCACGTCACTCTTCAATTTGGATAACATCTTGGTTCTCTGGACCAGGTTTAATACCTAATTTACATTAATGGAAATTATCTTGCATTCATTACCAACCTTCTACCTTTATGTAAAAAGATTAAAAAAACTGTCTCCATTTGTTCCAAATAGTTTTATAGTTTCCCCTCTTAACAACATAGTAAACATAAAAGCACTGGTAAAAACAATCGGATGTCACTTCCACGGTTAATGTTCCTTCACTCCTTAACCTCGTTTTCGAGCGATAACCTCTTTGGCACAGAAGGCCCTCTAAAACATTCACTTTGCGAATTAGTTGATTGTGTTTTGCATCCATATGTGTTCTGACGCAGCTCCAAAAATGAAGGTCCATTTGCTTCATTTATGTTATAGCTAACAGTAGCCATGGCTGCTGCAGACGGGCTAACATTAGCCATTGCTGCTGCAGATGGGCTAATGGTAGCCATGGCTGCTATAGACAGCTAACATTAGCCATGGCTGCTGCAGACAGGTAACGTTAGCCATGGTTTCTACAGGCAGCTATACCTTAGCCATGGCTGCTGCAGACAGCCTAATGGTAGCCATGGCTGCTACAGACAGCTAACGTTAGCCATGGTTTCTACAGACAGCTAAATTTAGCCATGGCTGCTGCAGACAGGCTAACCTTAGCCATGGCCGCTGCAGACGGGCTAAGGGTAGTCATGGCTGCTGCAGACGTGCTAACCTTAGCCATGGCCGCTACAGACGTGCTAACCTTAGCCATGGCTGCTGCAGACGGGCTAACATTAGCCATTACTGCTGCAGACGGGCTAACATTAGCCATTACTGCTGCAGATGGGCTAATGGTAGCCATGGCTGCTATAGACAGCTAACGTTAGCCATGGCTGCTGCAGACAGCTAACGTTAGCCATGGTTTCTACAGGTAGCTAACGTTAGCCATGGCCGCTGCAGACGTGCTAAACTTAGCCATGGCTGCTGCAGACGGGCTAACCTTAGCCATGGGCTCCAATCTAGCGTGTGGTTCTTTCCTGCATGTCTCCCCCCTCTCATACCCTTTTTTCTGTCAGCCTACTGTCTGAAAAAACAAGCCACTAATGCTGTAAAAAAAAACTTTGATCCAAACCTAGCAGGTGTAAATAAAAAGCTGTGCAGATCCGGAGACCAAAATTACTTAGATTATGAAATCAATTCTTTAATAGATAAAATCTAAATATAAGTGTTTCAAAGTAAAATACACTATATGGGGCTGAGGAATTGTACAAAATAATGTTTATAAAGACTTCCTTGCAGTGAACAATATTCAGCACTCCAGCAGTGACACATTATCCGATACAATAAATCGACGCCTGATTTCCCTTTAGAGAAGAAAAGAAAGGAAGCGAAACATTCATCATATTTCCAAACCTTTTTCTACAGGACTGCATAAAGCTTTCAATGTTTATGGCACTGCAAGCAAAACATTAATGGCAAGAAGCAAAAGCTGATGTGCAGGTGGAGCAGTGGTTAACGGGACGACCCATGTACGGAGGCTTTAGTCCTCAACACGGGCGGCCCAGGTTTGAATCCGGCTCGTGGTCCTTTCCTGCATCTCCCCACCCCCCTTCTCATACCCCCTTTCCTGTCAGCCCACTGTTTAAAAAACGATCCACTATTGCCGTGAACAACTCTGTGAAGCCATCCACATGACCTCATGGAGCTGTGACAGATAATGGAAACACAGCCCATCAGTTCAATGTTCTGACATGTTCTTTAGATTAACCAGTAAGAATTAAAAGGCGAAATTCTGTTTAACGGGTGACGCGTTTAATAAGCCTCCCTGCAACCAAGTTTAACTGTAAACAATCATGACTGAACATTGATCCGTGAAGTTGGTGCTGAAATGTTTTCACAAGTTGTGTTTAATTTAGATGTTTTTCAGAGAATCATTTAATGAAGTCAATGTACAGAGGAAACTACTTATTTCTACAACGGAACCCAAAGATACTTTTTTTTTCTTTTATTAGAAATCTCCTTGAATAACTTTGATGCTCCGGAAATGATCCTGCAGAAAAGAACAGGATTCATTTTTTACTGGAATTTTTACAACGAAGACAGGGAAGACTTTTCATAAACTCAATGAATAAACCATCTAATGCTCACCTTATTGAACACAACAAGTCATCTCAGATGGGTTAAGGATAATTTTATGACATCAGACTTAAAAATGCTGAATTTTTGTGCCGAACATGTTGTCCATTTGCTATTCACATCTTGCGATTTGAACATTCTGCATACAAAAAAAACTTTAACTGAAAATAGGTAAAAAAAATGAAGAACTGAAACATGTAAATTTCGCTTCCCTTGACTGTCTAAGTAAAACTATCTGCAAAAGAACGCAGTGTTTAGGCCCCTAATATAGACATAACTTGAAAACAGATCATGGAAATGGTGTTTTGTTGTTTTTTAATACATCTTCTGGAGTACGTGGTTTTACAATCATCTGATTTTGATGGCATCTACTGCATGTTGTGTCCTGTCAGTTTTACTGTAATGGTTAGGTCTTAAAAACAGTGCATTAGCAAAGAAATAAATATGTGGCTTTTTACTTTAAATTAGGTCTTATAAAGCCATATTTTTATAAATAGAAAGGGTAATTTTAACGTATTAAAAAAATCAATAAGAGGTTAAAGCCAGCGAAAATATTAGTGTATCCTCTTATGTCAAGTATTGAATGTAAACATAGTTTAGATATACTCATCACATTTATATGGTAAAGTATGATTAAAGCTTAATCTCGTCTTTATTATAAAATGGAGTACTTTGAACTAATATAAAAAGATACTTAAAAACATGTGATTAACCTTTTGAAAAATGTAATGGAAGTAAATGTCATATGCATTTACATATGCAAATGTCAAAGCATTACTAAATAGTAAAGATTTAGATTATTGAAAGAAATATATATTTAAGTAAAAAAAAAAAATGAAGTTAAAAGTATTTTGTTATGGAAACTTTTCTAACAGCAAAGATCTGGAGAGTTCAGTTTAGGCAACTGGACGTGTAGTTTTCTAGAAGACGTTTCGCTTCTCATCCAAGAGACTTCATTAATTCTGACTGAAGCAGGAGAAAACAGAGATGCAACTGAACTACATGTCCAGTTGCCTAAACTGAACTTTCCAAGCTTGACCATGACCTGGATGACTGAGAACCTTCACTGATAAAGATCTCAATGTTTTCTCTGTTTATCTACAGTCATTAAGAATCTTCTCACTGTCTCCTGCTTACTGGTTGCTTCTTTTAAAGTTTCATTGCTCTGTACGCAGGATTTTTAAAGTTTGCAAGGGTCTTTGTGCTTTGGCAGCATTCTCAAAAGGTTTTCTAAGATTTAGTCTGGGCTTATGCTGGCTAATTTAAACTGTTCATCTTTTCTTTTTTTATTATTTTGTGCTGTTGGTCTAAGGTTGTTGTGAACCTGACAAACCCATTTCAATGCTAAATCTTTCTTCACAGCGGTGACGCATTTTCCATGAAAGTGCATCATTAATTTTTAAATTTATTGACCCTTAATCAAAATTATTGTTTAAAAACTTTAAACTTTATTTGTTAAAAATAAAATCACAGAATAAAGACTGTGGCCTAACTATAGGAGGTAAAGCAAAACCTTGTATAGCCTCTAAGAACCCTTTTTTTATGTTTTATTAAAAGTCGTGGCCACGTTGGGTTTATTAGGTTCTACGTATGCCCTATCAAATAAAGGTCAGTGTTCTAGCAAGTCTGAAGAACATTAGTTTTCATCACAGGAATGGTGTTATTTTGTAAAAGCAATTAAGTTAAAGGTAATGCAAAGAAAGTATCAATTTTTGGTTATTTTTAAGATACTATAAATATGTGCCAACTATGATGCACCGGTCTTTGAGGTGAATAAAGACTCGAGCCAAAAGGTAAAGCTCTTCATTTACTAGTCAGTCTATGTTCCTAACCTCACCTATGGTTATGAAACCCGGATGATTAGTGGAAGAACGAGAATTGTGATACAAGCAGCTGAAACAGGGTTTTTTCACAGGGAGGCTGGGCACTCTCTTAGAGATTGGGGAGGAGTTTGGTCACAGGCACGTATTACAGCCGTTTCTCCTCTACATTGATAGGAGTCAGTTGAGCTGGCTCAGACATTTTTTTTTCAGATGGCCGCCGGGCCTCACCATCAGTAGGTACTCTAGGCACGTTGTTGATTTAAATATAACTGTTTGCTTTCTGTATCTCACTTCTTTTGAAAGGATTTTAATCTACCTTGTGTATGAATGGTGCCAGGGAAATAAACTTGTTCTGCCTATTTAGAGCATTATCATAAAGGAATAGGAAAACAAAAATTTCAAATATAATTTGGAGAATAGGGAAACAAAATGCACATACAACATTCTATCCTTGATAATTTTTTTTAACAATACTCACCTCATTAATCAAGATCCAGTGACAATCAAAGGCAACCAGGTTGGTCTCCACCACCTGCAATACAAAACACAAACATTTAATACAAAACGAAGAAGGGAATTCAATAATTGGTTGCATCCAAAACAAATTGTGTTTTTTTGGTAAAATGTGCTAAATAACAGCATCTTAAATGTCTATATCATGAATAGTATGTGCAGCCTGCCCTAAGCACTGAGCATCTAAATTTTGTAGTAATGGGCTTGGAAAGAATGAATGAGTCAATACCACACTGTCATTCTGTCATTTTTAACTTGTTAAAGTCATCATTCATGTCCTCACTCACATCCACCTCAAACCATTGCCATCAACCTAGCTTACTTTTCTTTTTAGCCTTAAACAAAGGCAAAGTTGGTTGAACATGATAAAGAGTGGATTAACACAATGTCTATAAAATACTTTCATTATAAAGTGCCTCTAATTACATAATTTTGACTGTGATAGCTTAGGTCAACAGAATCCTGAAATTTTCTGAGCCACTGATGTCAATCTAAGAGATTTTGCTTGGTTGAACTGTTTTTAGAACTTGAAAACAGATAACAACGTAAAATCTTGCAGTGAGAAACACCGGTTGCCTGTGTGGCAATGTCCACTGCCTTATGTATGCCACCAAAAAGGATAGATCTGGTTCTCTTCCCTTTATTTAAGGTTTCTCCAGCATTCATATTGATCCCAATCACAGTTTCAATCAGCCATCCCATAGCAAATGAATGTGTCATCTGATGTTTACTGAGCTGTTTGCTCCCATGAGATTTGCCTTGGGACTGGTATGTCAAACCCTCTGAGGGAACAAGTTTCATTCATCTCAGCATCATTCAGTAGTGTACAGCCCCCACAAACGCAAAATGATAGTAATAAAAAACACAATCTCAAACTTCTACTAAACTCAAAAATATTTCCGCCCTAGTGGACTGTCGAAATTTTCAAAGATTTTACTTGCAATCTGCTCTTTATGAGTTAGCATTTAAGAGTTAGCAGAAACTGTGATAGTCTTCACCAGACGCTACAGATATAATGGGAATTTTACACACCATTATTTCATTCCTGGTTTCAAATGACGGTACAAAAAAGAAATATCCAGTGAACACCGTACTATATTCAAGAATTAGCAGATCAAAAAGGCAACAGTAAGCTAAATAAGCCACCATTTGGACTGAGGTGTGTAAAAATATCTTATCTAAATGCACCAAATGTCGAACTAAAAATGAGATGGAAGACACCTGAATACAATTTTGTCAAGAAAAACAGTGGTAACAAGGGCCATATTTTACTTCACCTCATCTTCAACATGTTGCAATAAGTGAAAACTTAGCAATAAGTTATACCATACTAATTTTGCTTGATTTTTTTTTATCTCAATTGTATCTATAACCTCCTGA
Source organism: Jordanella pulchra (assembly GCA_034780135.1). Lineage (NCBI taxonomy): Eukaryota > Metazoa > Chordata > Actinopteri > Cyprinodontiformes > Cyprinodontidae > Jordanella > Jordanella pulchra. The sequence goes on along the minus strand of JAUZNJ010041522.1, from coordinate 1,872 downwards.
TGTCAAGGTCTGAATTATACAAAAAGATAATGAAACCAGTGCAATTTTTTTTTGTTAAACATCCTCTTCAAAGATCCAAAAGTTAACCATTTATACAAAGCACAATACATAATGCTTTCAAGTGTGTGATATATCATTAAAATCTATGAGTACATGTCAGTTTCTTGTTACATAACCAATGATGGGAGGAAAATATTCCACATTTCCCGTTACGACAAAACCACTGGTATCAAACCACAGATATATTTTATGATAATTTGTTCTGAAGCAGTTTTGTAGCACTACATGACTGGTCAGATGTCATGTCTATTCAATACACCTTCTGTTCATGATTTCAGCATGCATTTCCACACATGGATACACATCATTTCAGAACTTCTGATGCTAAACTTACCAAAACTTTGTTAACAACTCATTGCCAATAAAGCAAGTATACAGGAGCCATTTGGGCACCACAGACTTAAGGACAGAGAAGAAATTCTTTTGACATCTCTGAAAAGCTCCGCAAGAGTTTGATATTTTTAATCTATTTATTTGTTTTATTTTTTAATTCTCTTCTCTAAAGTAAGATATTTCCAATTTTGCTGTGTCAGTACAAGTAAGCCTTTGTTTAAAGTCTTGCAGAAGCCAGATTAAACTCTGTGAGCTTTGCAATATAACAGCACCGAACACACCGGTCTTGTAGGTGTTTTATTGAGACTACCATGAGGCAGCCAAATACTGTTCTGATAATTAACTCGACCTTCATCCACCTGTCACTTTTGGAGTAGTTCAGCAAAGAAAATTAGGTTTTCTTCAAAACCACTATTGTTAGCTTGTCATTGTTTGTACCGTCAAAACAAAGGTGTTCGACTAAATAGTACTCCATAGGACTTTTTAATTGCCGTGCCGTGTAATTAACTCTAAAGTTTCTCATTGACTTTTTGTATTCATGTGATTCAGTGTACTAAAGTAGAAATTGAAGTACTAAGTGGGTAATGTCACATAGGTGAAAATGTGTCAACAATGTGAAAACATTTTACTAAAGGGATAGTTTAAACCCTGGCAAAGGCTACTAAAAATGTGTAGCATGTTGAATTTCAGGCTTTCCATTCTATGTCCAGCTGGTTTTCAACATGATCAGCACCATTGTGTGTGTTACAGCATGTAACCTGGCAGCTGTATCCTCTTTTAAAAACACTGAAACCACCTGGAAACAAAGTTCAAATTTCATTCTGATGATCATACACTCTATCTTTGTTTTTGTTTTATTTTTTCTGAATATTAGATCTCCAGTCCAAACATCTTCTGTTAATTACGAAGGGTCAGAATCAGAAACCTGCCCAAGGTCACCTGAACAGATTGTTGTGCTACAAGAGAAAGCAATCTAAAATAACAACTGGGGAATTTGAATTTATAACAGTGTCCTACATTAAGGGTGATCAGAATAAAATAGGTTAGTTTATAATGTTCTAAAGTGCCAATTGCAGGAAACTTAGAGCAATACATTTTCTCCCTAGGTGGAACTGTCCAAAGAAATACACCCAATGATTAGATCAAGCCAGTCAACACGGAACAGAAAAGATTAATTGAAGGTTTTTTGCAACCTTATTAGCCACTTGACCAAAGTGACTGAATATTCATATTTTCCCACTTCTGCAAAAGTAGTCTGATACAAAAATGGATGTATCAGAATCACTTGAGGGAGGCGTTGTAGAGATTGATGACCACAGGAAGGAATGATTTCCCATGGCGCTCAGTGGTGCATCTGGATCATTGACAGTTACAAGAATCATTTGATTGCATTTGATTGGTTTTTGGATTGCTGACCTGCATTCTGAGGTGCTGCTGAGGCTATCTCCATCTGAGCTAAGTTCTCTTTTCTGTGATATC
>JAUZNJ010041521.1:0-10013 GCA_034780135.1 Jordanella pulchra | reverse complement strand
ACAGATAGCCTTTTCACTCACGGTTCCCCTCTCTTCTCTGCCGCTAAGCCTCATGGGAAAAAAACACATAACATAACATAACAGCACCCTTTAACCGCTACACTATTTTGGAAGAATTAAATTTATTTTTTTTTTCTAATTTGAACTTTTCTTTTTTTTTTTTTTTTGTTCTCGTTGGAGTCGGGTCCCTCACAGTGATGCTTATTTAGAAACATATCAAATTTGGAAGATTAAAAGTCACAACACCTCTAAAATTCAATTCCCTTTTTTAATATAGTGCCAATTCACAACCCATGTCATCTCAAGACACTTTACAAAGACAATTCAAATCACACAGTCAGATCAGTTAAGTTTTCTATCTAAGGAAAACCAGCTTATCGCATTGAATCATTAATTCAACAGCAAAATGGTACCGAAAAAAAAAAAAAACGACTGTGTTAAGTGAAAGAAGATTTATCCAAAGTTGTGGAACAAAAACACAATTCTTTGCAACCTTTCTAACTCATTGAAAAACATGTTCAAGTTCTCTTGGCAAACCAGTAGAATAAGGGAGAGCAAGAAAAGAGATTACAAGAATTAAAATGCAATAAAAATATCGAGGATTCCTTCTCTGGCAAAATATTTAAATAGAATCACACAATTATTGTCAAATGGAGGAAGATGGAGAGTGCTACCATTGAGCTCTATGCCAGAAACCTTTCTCTCTTTGAATATGTCCTTTTGTAAAATGTAGAACCCCATTTTAAACTTGATAGCTTTAAAATGAGTCCTATTCTAAAATCGTACTTGCAGTCTTGTTCATTCTTACAAGAGGCTGTAAACTGGCCTATTTTCTCCTTGGGTTATTTTGCTTCTTTCTCTCCTCCTGGAATTCATTGAAGGCTCCAAAAGCTGAGACGTTCTCATAGACAGGATCCAGGTCAAGCTAATATAGGAGACACAATTATGTAGGTTTGTAATGTTCTGTTTATTGGAATATATTTTGCAAAATCTAAAATGTTATTTTTTAGAACTGTTTGCATATGACCTTCTGCCCTGTTTGCGAACACCATCCCTGTCTGTCCTTGCTCTTATCTGTGATGCAGAGATTGAATGAATTCTACCTGCTTTTCCTCTGCCTGAACCCTAATCACTTCTTATTCACTCCATGTATTGTCCTCCTTAGATACACACTGCTCTTTGACAAGCAAATGTCAAGTTACCAAAAGACTTTAAGTGAATAAATGGCCACCATTATTTGCTTGCCCAATCTCTATCACATTGCAGCTTCTTGGATTTACTCTGCCTTGCCCTTGCCAGATGTTCTCTTGGTTTCTGATCACTAGACGTTGAGCTTGTTTCTGCCTTCTTTCTATCATCTGGATCTGTCAACCTGAATCTGCTTTCCCTTTGTCCGACCTGTCTCAGTACTCTCACCGATTCAAGCCTGGTCCTTGGCTCCTGTCCACTGTTTCTGCATCCATGGCTTAGACTTGCTTTCTTTTATCTGATCACAGATTCCAGAGTTGTAAACCTAAAAGCTTTTCCTCAGATTGTTCAGATTGTGGACCTATTGGGTAAAACTCCCTTGTCAAACCAATAACTTCAAGTCCACAATTATGTTACCCTCCTCATACCAGCCAGCAGCCCTGAAGAAACGAAATTCAATATGCCTGCTCTCCTACAGATTCTGAAGCAAGTGGATTCATTTTTTTAAACATAACCTTGTCCATAAGCTCCAGCCTAGCCACTAACCTTTCACTCTCCATCCAGAGGTACTCAGTTCCATTATCTATCTATCTATCTATCTATCTATCTATCTATCTATCTATCTATCTATCTATCTATCTATCTATCTATCTATCTCAAACTAAAATTAGCAATTTTGAAATCTATGTCCTCAAAGCAAATTTCCTTCAAGGCGGCCATGACATGGGACCAACGTTAGACCAATTGTGGCCAGTTTCTTACATGGAGGAAGTGGAGAGGAGAGTGTGAACTTCAGCGGCCACTTGTTTAGAAATTTGTTGGACGTGTCAAAATCCAAGCCCAAAAAGAATCCTTAACTGAACACATTGAATCGTTGAACATCAAGTTCTCAGAGAGGGATGCCAAAGACAACGAGCTACCTTTTTTGGACAGTCTAATTTTCACAATAGTGGGCATAATTAACCTGTTAGCATGATTGTTCTTTTTATAAGCCTGTTTCTTTACACAACGTAGAACAAGGGGTAAAGCATCTTCAACAAACAAGAGTTCAGCTGCCCTCTACTTAAGCGACCAATGACTAACACTACACCAATAGTCAAGCAGGAGCAGTTGACAGATTTACCTTTATTAGATATGACTGTGTTTGATGACATGAATGTCTTACCTCAAAATTCTGTTCATGTTCTTTTGACTGAGGTTTTAGGGTACTTCCTTTCTTCTTACTGAATTTAGCATAAGCAATTAAACACATGAAAAGAAGTAAACAAAAGTCAACATTTTCATATAAAAAGTGTTTTATTTTTTGTTTTTTTACTGATCTTACCTCATCAAAAGAGAAAGAAGAATCAGCAGTAACAGTATAGCTGAAGCCAGTTTTAAGATATTCATTATTTTAAAATGCATCCCTAAGAGAAACAAATTGACAAATTTAACAAAGACTAGGCATATAAACCTTTACTAAACCAGCTGGCCTGTAGTCTATGTAATGGGTAGTTTCATCAGGATTTATAGACAAATGTAGCTGAGTATTATCAGCATAGCATTGGAAATTAATCCAAAGCTGTCGAATAACTCTACCAATCGGGAGAATATAGTATATAGTAAAGAGAATTGGTCTTAGCAATGATTCCTGTCGTACTACACAGGTAATCTTGGAGCATGAGGAAGAAGAAAACACAAATGGCATGAACAGACAGTGCCTGTTTTGACGCAAATAAACTGTGCCTGATTACTTCTGGGTTTGTTTTGTTCACATTAGTTTTATCATCAGTATAAAAAGAAGCAACAGCAAGATATGGCTACGATGTAGCCTCTTAAAATATAAATCTTGTTTTTATACTTATTTTTTTTATTATTATTATTTAACTCTATGAATTATTTTTTTTTAGCTCAGACATTGTCCCATTACAAAAAGCAAGCATTAAAAATGCTTAAACAAATAGTATGGTGTTTTAAATAATCTTGGAATACTAACTAAATAGATACTAACTTTGGTGTCATCAGCCATCGTTTTATAAGGGTCATCATTTAAATTTCCTACACTGTGTGCACTCCATAATTTTGCCTCATGGGGTCCACCTGTGGTTCACTACTGGCCAGCTGTCATTATTCATGGTTAATCCAGATGTGCATAACAACCCATACCATGAATGAGATGCATGAATATTAGCTTTCATGTAAACAGTGAATATGTTTGTTATTTATTTTGAGACATGAATAACTTGAATTAGACTTTCATTCAGAAATGAGCTGTTTCTTCTAAGATTTAATAATAGCATTATATTTCTTACCTATTTCTATTAGATAAAAGTAAAGGTGACTATGAGTATTCAGTATGCAGGTAAGTCATGAACTACTCATTATTTCCACACAAAATCCAACTCCCAACAAATATAAAATATATATAAGCTTAGATTGCATGTGTGAACAGAGTGCTTTATCCAACTTACTTGCAACAACAGTAAAATGTATAGCAGATTTGTGACTTCCTCTTCTGTTGTAGGCTTCACAGTAATAAAGCCCACTGTCTTCTTGGCCTATATTTGCGATGGTGAAGTTTTGTCTTGAATACTGTGGCATTTTGTCATTTTTTTTAAACCAGCTGTAATTAGCTGCAGGGTTGGCATCACTACTGCAGGTCAGCGTCAATGACATGCCCTCTCTGATTTCACCAGCAGGAGTCAAAGACACCACAGGAAGCCTTGGGGCATCTGAACGAATCAAGATATAAGGATCAGATGAGGAGGTTCATATAATGTTTCATTAATGCTTCTTTTAATTGTTTTCTTTTCAGATGCTGTAAACATATTTGATATTTGGAGCCATGGTACTAAGGCTGCCTCTGATGAGTAATCTTTGGTGTCAGCTATTCAATACTTGTACATTTCATGCCTTATAATGTTTAGAAGCTGAACTGTGATGTTAATCTAAACAACTAAAAAGATGCAAAATAATGAGGATATATCAACCAAGCCAGGTCTTACTATATCTTTGTATCTATAAAATAAGAAATTGTAAAGAACATTCAATTCACTTTATTTATGTAGCAACAATTTACAACATGTCATCTCAAGACAGTTTACAGGGAAAATTCTATGAGTCCATCAGATTGGTTCAAAGTTGTCCAAAAAAAACAGCTGATTGCATTAACTTGTTGACAATCCTGATCATGCATGCAGTGACAATGGAGAGGAAAAACTCCTTTTTAAAAGGAATAAACCTGCAGCAGAAGCAGACTCAGTGTCAGTCTCAGTTGGCCATCTGCCAAGGCCAACTGGGGTTCAGGAAGATAGAAGCAAACATAAAAGAGGAACCACTGATCTCTAAAAAGTGCATTCACTACAAGGTTTCCATGGTGATTTCCATGAGTGTTCCCTGTTCGCTTTTCAGTTGCAAAGTGTTTACCGTAAACCGCGTCATCAAAAAGAAAAAAAAAAATTTGAATGTTACCAAAGATTACTGTTATACATTTTTCTGCCGTATATCATTTCTGCTAATAATCTGATGAACACACCCTCAGTGCATCACTATAACGTTCCCGGTATCTCTAAAGGCAAGTTTTGGTGCTGCTGATTTCCAGAGTGGGCTTCTCAGCAGGTGTGTTGCTGATCAGGGAAACTCGATTAGAAATCTAAATGGGTTGGTGGTGACCAGTGGGCAAGGATCTAGGACTATGCTATCTACACCATGGACATGTCCCTGGTCTCAGTGGCTCCAAGCTGTTAGCTACTGGGTCTGGTCTAACTCCCAGGTGTTCAACAACCCGAAGCCAATTTAGGCAGAGTCAAGGGAGACACAGAAGGAAGCCCTAGTAGCACCAAACTAGTGCCAGGCTAATTACCTTTTACTACCAAAAATAAAAAATCACGTGAAGGCGAAAAGTGCCTAGTAAAGTCCAGTAGTAGAAAATGTGTTTAAAAGTGTTTCTGTACATTTAGAGTAACTGAAAGATATAATTAAAAAGAGAATTTAGCACAAACGGAAGGAGCCTAAGCAGTGCCTGTCATGATCCGTGTTTCTCTGATGTATTTTTGAAGTTTTCTGTTGTCCCTGTGCTCCCTGTGTCGTCCTGTCTTCCCCTGATTGCTCCCAGGTGTGTCCTATTTCCCTGATTCCCCTCTGTGTATATAATCCCTCCTGTGTCTCTTTGTCTTTGTCGGGTCCTTGTCTTTGACCGTCTCTGTTCCTCTGCGTTGTCCTGAGTTCCCTGTGATCCTCCACGTTTGTATTTCCTCTCGTATGTCCAGCGCTACCGGTGTAAACCCTGGATTCCGTTTAGCCGTGCTGCCTGGTCTGAGGACTACATTCTGTAACTGCATTCTGGACTAGCTCTTCACCCAATAAAACCATCATTCTCACTACTTCCTGGTTCCAGCCTCTGCCTCACCATCGCCTAAAACAACCGCTTCCTGACAGTGCCACAGATTGTAGGTCTACATCAACAAAAAACGGAAATGACGCAATAAGCCTTACTAACAGGCAAGAGTGATTAACAACCATTAAATTCATTACTATATACTGCTGTTTGTAAAAATATTTCATCTTTCAAAATCAAGACTAAAAAACCTAATTCATAAAATTGATTATAAATACCTTTATGGAACATTAAAAAATGTAATTCCTTTTCCAATTCCATTTTCTTTTTAATCTTTCATTTTCATTTTTCTTGCTTTTTACTTTACCCTCTCCATTTAGTTTTGTGTGGCCCTTTTCTAAGAAAATGTACAGGGACCAGAAGAGTCTAGGGAAATTCTAAATGGAGAGAGTAAAGTAAAATGAAAATGCAATTACAAGGGGCATAAATTCATACATGAATTTGTATATCTGAAGTATTAAAGAATATAACAGAACCAAGTATATCTTTAGTGTTCCTTGTTCTTTGAGCATCAGGGACTTTCTTGGTCATCTTTAAAGGGGCCGAGTCATATACTGTGCCTGTTACTTAAAAAGGCAGATGCTCATGGTAAAATAAAGCTATATAGGGAAAGTAATTATCTGTTCACTTTCAGATGTGTTGCTGTTTTTTTTGGCTAAGTAAGCTAAGTGAAAAATGTTTTAATTTCAGTCGGTACAAAGATCCAGAACAAAAAAATAAGAGGAAAATAACAGGGTTTTGTTTCAATAAAACTTACATTCTACATCAGCTATGATATCCTCTGATCTCTTCATGTTAAACACATTTTCAGCAGTGCAGCAATATTTTCCAGAGTCAGAATACTGAACAGATTTGAAAACAAGAAAGATTCTTTGCTCTACAAGCTCACTTTGTAACTCTAAAAAGAACGGAAACCACCGATTTGAGAAATATCAGTTTGATCTCATATAATTTTGAGTACTTGGTGGCTTCTTCATAGTTTTTCCCTTTTCTGCAGATGCTTCCTCAAAGCACTTACATCATTAGCACCCATACTGTTAACATAGTTAGCCAAAATGATCAAATAATCTATTGTCTTGCTTCAATGTTGCTCACTGCTTCATCCTCAAGGTGCAAGATTTATCTATGATTTGTCTATAAACTGAAAACCAGATAGACCACACATAAGATAAAGCCTGTTATTGCAAACAACAATGACAGAACAAATGTTGCATGGGCAAAGTACCTCCTAAGGTAGCCATTGTTTTGTGATCTAAACTGAGAAGTGGTTACATCCAAAAAGATACTGGGATTCATTGTACTTGAAATGCAATTACAAAAACAATGCAGGGCGTGAATTCATGCATGAATAATGTATGTGAAGTGTTAAAAGACAATAACAATAAGGAGCAAGATCATAGAAGAACCAAATATCTCTTTAGTGTTCATTGTCCTTCAGGCATGTCAGGGACTTGCTTGGTCATCTTTAAAGGGGCCTATTCATATACTATGCCTGTTATTTAAAAGAGGCATATGCTCATGTTAATATAAATCAATAAAGGCCAAGTGTTTATCTTTCCACTTTGAGGAGTGCTGCTGCTTTTCTTCACCAAGTGAAAAATGTCTTCAATTCAATGGATATTTTACCTGTTTAAATAAACATCCAATCTAAAAATAACAGGACAAAAACAGCTGTTTTTTTTTAAAATAAAACTTACATTCTACATCAACAAAGATATCTTCTGATCTCTTCATGCTGAGCACATTTTCTGCAGCGCAGAAATATTTTCCAGAGTCAGAGGACCGAACAGATTTGAAAACAAGCTGTGACTCTTTGCTGTGTGGATCTGGTTGATGCTCCTTGTACCAAGTGTAATTAGCTGGTGGATTAGCATCACTGCTACAAGTCAAAGTCACAGAGCTTCCCTCCACCACCTCACCTGATGAATGAAGTGAAACAATGGGGGGCCTTGGTGCATCTGAAAAAGAAAATATAAGCATGTTGACAACTGGATAGCCTTTTAATTATTTTCTTAGTTATGAAATAGATCACAAGTTTTGAGAACAGGATTCTAGAGTCTAATTTGGAGCAAACTTTGACTATGAATAACATAATGATTATCAGTTGTCAGCAACAGAATTGTGAAACAGCCTTTGTTCCTCCAGGAAAGTTTTTTTTTTTTTTTTTGCTTTATGTGGTACACATCTGTTTCTTTTATTTTTTCATTTGAAATAAGAGTAATCTTTGATAATGTAATAGACTGCTTGTTTTGAGGGAAAAACTGCATTTAAAAACTGACTTAAGATTATTATTCTCATATCCGAAATTTTTAGCCGTTGACTTAGCATCACTGCTACAAGACGTGGTCACTATAAGGGCCTTTACCGTCTCGCCAAGACTTAATGTCTTAGTGAAGCTTCAGTACATCTGGTTGGAAAAATGGAGACTTATGACATGTTCTTTTGGGCAAAACTAAACCAAACTGGTCAATAAGTAAGGCATACTTTAAGAGGCAGTCCATTATGTTGGACATAGTGTAATGAATGCACCAGGTCAAAACTTCTATAAATATTTTCATTTTGTTAAAATATTCTGTCTGTTAAAGATGTTAAGGTTGATCAGACAAAAGGTCCAATTTCATGTATATATATTTTTTAAATGATGGCTGGTTTGTAAATCCTCTTTATCTTAAACTTCTTTATTATAAAAAGTAGTGTATGATGTTGAAGAAGAGGTCCAAATGTTGGACATGCTGTATACGACATATTTAAAGGACTGGATTTCTTTAATGACTTGGAAAACATATGTAAACAAACTAAAGCAAAATATAAATGAAATAAAGATCATGAACAGGCCAAGCAATAGGCAACAAACAAAGGCACTAACAAAGTGAATGATGTACCCTTGGGTACAACTGCTCCCTCCTTAAGTTTTACCTGCATTTACTTATTCGAACATATGTGGTTTAAATAAACCTGGTCCCCCCACCCGACCCCCACCCGCACCTTCCCAAGCTGAAAAATATATGGGAAAATGCATAAAGTAAATAAAGAAAGAAACTGCATACGTACATTTCACATCAATGAAGATGACTTCTGATGTCACTATTTTCAACACATTCTCAGCTGTGCAATAATACTCCCCTGAGTCAGAAGACTGGCTAGACATGAAGACAAGTTGAAAGTCTTTGCTAAGAGGACCAGCAGAGTTCTTCTTATACCAGGTGTAAGTAGGGGCTGGATTAGCATCGCTGGTACAGGTTAGAATAATTAGGCTGCCCTCCAGTATTTCACCAGTGGTATCCAATGACACAGAAGGGCGTTTTGGCATATCTGGAACAGATAACAAGCAGTTTATAAATTGGTATTGGATTTTTTTCCCTGCAGCTTGAAAGGAATTTTGGATTGATTGACACATTCAAGTGTGACAGATCATAAAACAAGGCTTAAATTTGACACAATTCTAAGCAAAAAAATTCTAACAATTAATTCAGAAAAAAAGATATGTGACCAGCCTGAACGTGTGTAAAAAAGAAACACACCCCATTTTCCCAACCCTTGTTTAGTCGTTAGTTTATACTCATAAACTGCATTATTTGGAAAGTTGCCACATTAAGGCATTGATATCATGGAAGACACAAACTGACAGAATAAAATGAAAGCAAAAATTTGTAAAAGGACAAATACACTTAAAATGTGCAAGTTCATTTTAACATTCAGGTTCATAAATACCTCCCTGGAAATATCACATTTATTTACTTAACTGCATGTTTAAAAATGTATTAAATTATTTAACAGACTTGCCTGGAGACATTATTTATTTGAGTATTTGATTTTAGTTTTTCATTCAGTTATAGATGCATTTATGTTTTTATATGAATTCCGCCTCCATTTGATATCCTTTTATTACTTGTTTTTACACTACTTGGCAATAAACCATTTTCTGATTCTGATTTCCGTTAGCATTTCACTATGTAAATCAGGTTGGTCTGTCCATCTGTGGGTCAAATTCCTGACTATTTATCTAACAATTCATCTCAATTTCAAATCTGTGTTTAGATTGACTGTGCATGCCAGTAGTTTTGACTGTTTCAAGTAACTGCAACTCATTTTAGAGGAAATGTGTAAAATGTCAAAAACGATGAGTCCGTTTGCTATCTTAAATTAGTGCACTCAATGATGGCTGTTTCCTGTTGCATGTAAATATGTTGTATTAGAGGCTGTTGCAGTTAACTGCAGACAATGAAGCTGACTTGTTACTGTTACAATTTTTAAGGGAAGTGTCTATGTGCATCCAAAAGTCCTACACAGGAACAGCTGCAAGTACGAATGCAAGTTAATGATTTTTGAGTTAATCCATAGTTACTTGATCTATAATCTTTTATAGATTTTTCTAATCAGCGGTAATTTTCCTTAAAGCCAGAGTTTCTTCCTATTGAGAGTGTATTTTCATTACATTAAGAGTTTATAT
>JAUZNJ010041520.1:0-10014 GCA_034780135.1 Jordanella pulchra | reverse complement strand
ATACAATAAATTTAGCGAAGCTTCGAGGCAGATAAATTTCCTCGAGGATTTTTTGTAATCGAGTTACTCGATGAATCATTTCAGCCCTATCTGGGTCATTATGAAATTTTAAGGAATTGTTCCTTGGCACGAGGTGCACCTCGGGTAAAGATTTTCTTGACATCCTTTCATAAGTTCATAAGTAATGAACAGCGTGTCTGCAGCCTCTGGTGTCTGTTCTGCTCTCACCTTCTCCATTCGCTCTTCACTTTTCTTTCTTCTTTAATCATCAGATCAATACTTTGAGCAAGGCATGGTTCCCCTTTATTGTGTTTTTGTATTTTTTGTCTTCAGTATAATACTCCCTGACATTTTAAATCTGATGATGAAGCTGTTGATAGTCACTCCTGCCTCTCTCTAGTTTAAGCGGGAGATGCTTGTTCCGCCAAATAATGTTGAAGATGGATTCAAAAATTCCTTTATCAGGATTATGATCTGGATCATCACCAAAATGTAATGGATTGTTCATTGGTAGTGAGGTGCACCACTGGTAAAAAAAAAAATAAATAAAATCATTAAAATGGATTCATAACTTTTCAAGTAATCTTTCTAACAGACAAACAAACACAACTGAAAACCTCGGTGGAGGTAGAGCTCGCTATTTTGTATATTTTAAATCCAATGAAGTGTTATATGTGGTCCAAATTACTTTAAAAACCTTTAAAAGACATTTACTGGATTGGTTTGGTACTGGTTATTTTGAAGAGCTCAAATAAATTGAATGTAATTATAGTAAAAATTGGCAAAATGTATACAATAACAAGGCAAAATTGAACTTTGAGGCGTCTTTTCATGGTAGGTTCAGATCTGAGTTCAAAAGTGGGATCAACAAAATGCCAGGGCACTCCCAAATGGCACGCTGCCACCATTAGAGACATTACCAAGCCTCATGAGAGAGAATTATTCACCACCATGGAGCCGTAGCACGGTGGCCACAGAACTTTAAAAGCCATTCGCCCTAATCGGCATGTATTATTCTATCTTTTTTGTGTCTCTTCATGTTGGCTGACGAGAATCGCCCGCAGCTTCGTTCCCATCACACATGCAGGCTGTTAGCAGTGTTTTTATAGTCAGGGTGAAAATATTCAGTGAGAGAGACTGGAAGAGAAGGGGTGAAGACTGAGGAAAATCAGGGTTGTGGGGGATGGGATGGGAACTTGGAAGAGCCCTGCTCTGGAAAGATTTGCCAACGTTGGCGTGGGCTTCTGGCCGTCCTTAAAGGTTAACCGGCAAGAGCCCTTCCCTTCAGTCCAATGTGACATGACACTGTCGTCGCCTAGTTTGATGTGATGTGCTTTTATGTCGACAAGTCTTTCACTTTCTGTTTCATCGGACATCATGTAGGGTGGCAGCACAAAGAGAACCCAATTAATGGTTTTTTTTTTTTTTAGTTTTTACCCCCTTTTTCAACCGTCACAAACAGACACATGAAGATGCATGCTGGTGTCACCCATACAGTGTTCAGTGTACAGATAATGTCTTTGGTCATGTCTGTTTGCCATTGTGTCCCTTCAGAGAGGACATTAATAAGACATGAGTCCTTCTGAAGCCTTGCTGCTGGCTGTTAGATTCAAAGTGACATAATCTTACCCCAGAATAACTTCCTCCCACCTTGGCATGGACCCTCCTACACGTTCAGCATCCCTCTGTCCTTCTGAAGTACTCTGTGACTTCTCAGAGTCCAAAAGGCCTTCGTCCAGTACACACACACACTCATTTTTCTCCCCCACTAATTGCATGCATGTTGGCAGTAATTAAGGCAAGTAACACTTTTTTTTCTCGAAATCAGCTAGATGACTGCATTCGTTGGGAGGGAGAAAGGAGGAAAAATACAGTGATTTAACTTTGTTTTTACACTGCTAGTATGGATCCAATTCTTTAAAAAGGAGGCTAAAGATGTGCTGATTCAGTCTCTCAAAATAGTATTTTGATTAAGTTTTCTCTTACACTTACAATTTTTTAACTCAGACTGTAATATCTTCTTATAGGATTGTTAGTAAATATGAAAATAAGTTTTTAAATAAGTTTAAAGACATTTTATTCATGAAACAAACCAAGCTGAGCATACCAAACCAACCTGAATGTAATTGCCAACCCTAGAGACATTTAGAGTAGTTTTAATTATGCAGTATTCAATAACTTTTAGTTTCTGGCATTTTCAAGATTTGTTTTTGGTAAATGTGGAGCAGACCTTTTTTTTCTTCCAGTTTGGCCACGGGACTTTACCCTAGATGCCTTTTTTGCTCAAACTTTTTCGTACTAAGTCATAAGCACTTAGCTTAACGTAGTGATGTAGATCGAGAGTTTCGCCTTTTTGCTCATCTTTCTCTAGATTTACCTTCTCTGTCTACATATTCTGACCATTTTTGATGTGTTTACGTCTTTGGGTTTTTTTGCTTTGTGCAACCACTTCTGTGAAAGGTTCATCACTAATAAACCTTTTTTTGTTAAAAGGGGAAAATATTGTTGAAGTCACTCTCTCCCCTTTTTCTCCTGTTCAGCTCCTTGAACTCATGGCTGACACTAATGATGCTTTTCATCACACCCTGCTTGTAATTGATGTGCTGCTTGTGTGGCGGAGCTCAGTCTTCAAGTCTAGTACTGTAACTCTGGTGATGCCAAGCACCCAGTGACCCCCTTAACACCTATATCAACCTTTTTTCTACTCTTCATGTTTAGGCAACGATATGACTCTCAGTTGCACACCTCGAAATCCCTCTGGTAAAACTCTTCCTCACACCTCTTTCTATTCCCTCTGTAGTGTGATCAGAGTTGGGGTGTGGGTGTTTTGTCAGGTCATAAACAGTTGTTGCCGAACTACATCTGCATACATGTAATAAACTCAATACATCAGGCCGACAGAATAGTTATTTTGCATATTATATGTAAAAGAGTGTATTAAATATTTTCCCACGGAGGATTCTTCTCCAACAGATGTAGCTGTACCTGAACAGATAGCCTGGCTATTTAACCAGCTCATACACGCTTCCTGTGAAAATGCAGAAATATAAGCATAGATTATTTGGAAAAATATGAATTTCTCTATTAAAACAGCAGTAAATATTAATATAACTGTAATTAATCAAGATTGGGATAATGGTTACTCTTCTGTTTAGAATAAATACAGTCCATTTTTTGGTTTAAATAGTATAGATGCACCAATTAATAGATTGGCCCTTTGATGGTTTGCTATTTCCTTAATTTTGGAAGATTGGTGATTGGCCGATACTTAGTTGTGAAACCAATCTCATCCACTTATCTTATATACCTCTGCAATGATCTGAAAATCACCCACTGCCAATGGTTTACACCTTGAGACATGTTTTAGAGCAATTTTTTGGGTGGTTTTAATTATTTTACTGATACTGATTAATGTAGTTCAATATTGAAATTAAAATATTGAAGGTGCCTTGTGATCTTATAAAAACTAACAGTCTCGGTTAATTAAAAAAAATCTGCATCCTAAAAATTTGAAACGAGCAGGTCAGGCTTCTTAAAGTTTAGTTATCATGATCGGCCAGAAATCTGCAGTCAGTGCACCCTTAGAAAATATGTTACCACGGGGGCATCTAATCTCTACTCAAGTTTCTTATAAAGTAGGGACCTTATTATAAAACATAACCCTCAAGGTAAAGTGGTATGAACTGATTTACTTTGTACAGTTTTGTCTTGTGACTTTCTAACCCAACAGGAAAAGGTAACATGTTTGGCAAAAGCAAGTTTACTGTTAGAGAGCCAGAAGGGAATAATGCTTTTGATATGCATACTGTGTCCATACTATGTCACACCACTCCATCAATCTGATAAATGAAGGCAGACTTGGTGTCTCACCCCTCTCCCCTCACACCCCTGGCTTATTTCACACTTTTCAGCTTCCTCACTTCTCTGCCAACCATTGGTCATACTAGATGAAAAGACGCATCTTTGAGTCCTATGATTCTCTGTCATTATGGCCAACCGGTGAACTTACACTTTGCCTTCTGACCAGGAATGTGGTCCATAAGGTGTTGCACTATTATTTTGGATGCTCACTAATGTGCAGATTATTCTTTTTTTTTTGCATGTCTATATCCATGCCACTGACACTGATGTGGAAGTAGACTTTCAAAAAATATGTGAACTTTCCCATCTGTTGGCACAGACGGCTTATTCAACACACCCTCATTCACAGAACGGAATTTTTGTTTTTTGAATTCTTTTTATCCAAAGGGATGGACTTTTATGTAATAAATGTGAATCAGAACCTTTCCTGAAGATACTTCAACTTGTAAACAAGTGAAGTGAAGGATTGAACCGCCAACCTTTCAGATGAAAGAATGTTTTTCCATTTGATCTAGAACTGGATCGGTATTCCCATCACCGTCCTGTCATTGTTACATACAGGTTGGACTGACCTGTACAGTCATTCATCACTGGCTGTGGAGAGTTTTTATTTTTCATCTTAAAAATCTCTCAGCCACTTTAGAAATGTTCTGCTGTGAACTGAAGGACTTCCTTTCATTGGACAGGCGTAGTCAGGGACATAAAGAGCCTTGTTGTTCAGGCTGTGATTGACATATTTGATCATTTGTGTTGACAGTTTGCATTGATCCTGTTCTATTCATTATGTAGAGGCTTTTTTCAGCAATGTGAAGGTTAAAATGGACCTCATAAAGAATGAAGATGCAACTAACCTGTGATGTCAGGGTCTAGAGTCTTTATATGTCATAAGAGCTAACCATTTTGGGCTTCCTATTGAATGTCATTTTACTTGTTTTAAACTTTGAATGTGTTAACTTGTTTCAGTGGGCAGCATTTTTGGCCATAGCTTTGTTCTTAAATATATACATATTTAAGTAAATACAATTTTATTTGATTTATTGGGGGGGAAATAATTCCATTATGTCATGGTTTCATACTATTAGTATTTGTTCTGTGTATGAACTTAATAGCCTAAGAGTAATTTTGGCTAACTCGTTTTTACAATCATGATTCAGTTTGCAGATGTTTTTCTGATGTTTCAATCAGGATAAGGTTTGGAATTTAGTCTAATGATTTTACTTTTACTCTCAAGATCCTCGGCTGCAAGAGAAACCAATTTTTTTGCCATTATTATCTTTATCTTTGGAACCTTTGCATATTTCAATAACATTTGACCCCTCAAACCCACACCATTGGGGAGTAGTGGGAAGCCTTGCTCAGAGAACCAGAGTGTAAATCCAAGGGAGGAAACATGGGAATTTGCATCCTTTTCAGGCTCAAACTCAGGTGTCCTGCTCTAAATTCATCGACCACCATCCTTCTACCACTGTACCTGACTCATTGACTGTTTTTTGCTTTGTTTCATTTGCTTTAAACAAGACACCTAGAATTGTGGATGAACATCTCTGCTTTGGACTCATCTGTATTAAAAATGTTGATCCAAAGTTTTGTGGTTAATGAAGATGCAATGTAGGAAACAAGAGTCAATAGGGAATCCTTCCAAACAACCCATATTTTTAAGTCTTATTTTAAAAAAGATCTCTCTCTAACATGTCTACGATTCAAGACAAGGACCGAATTTCATTTTCAAGATAATTGCAATTAAAAACCCAAGAGACTCATTTTTTTTGTCATGTTTCATTTAACAGGAGTAAGATACTGTCTCACTCGAGCCCTTTAGGTGGCGGTAAAAAGCTTAAAGTGGGTTTGCAACCACACAGACGAGAAGAGAGACTTGTAGCTCCAATGGAGATCCATCCATGTGAGCTACAAGTTAGCACTTTTTTAAAAAACAGTTAAGTTCTGTGACAATGAACTCTTGAAAAGATAGCATTCATGTTTGTGAAAAAAATAATAGCATAAATCCAAACATGCAAAAGCTTCTGGTTAATGCATTGGAAAATCAACCTAAATCACATTTTTTGTTACAAAAAAATCTGAATTTAGATTAGGCAAACAATATAGGCTAAAACAATATCTTCCTTTTGGTGCATTGAGATGCTACCCTGGCACAACTAAGTCATGCTTCTTCATTTCTTTGATAGAGAAACATTTGTTTTTGGAGATTTTTGGCAACAGCTCTCACAAATCCTCCTGGTTTAGAAGTTCTTAAATAGCATTTAATCTTATGCTGTAAGAGTCTTCGACTGACATTTACCTCCATTATTTTCTCTGCTTTTCCATCTCAATGTCATTCCTTATGTCTTCCTCTTTGCTTATTTTTTTCACCTGCACTTTGTGTTACCAGTTGTGACAACAGTGTTTTGGTTTGTCCAATATATTCTTTTTTCATTTAGTTTATTCAGCTTTCATGGGGGGAGTTGTATGTCCAGTATCTGTTAGGTTCCCATCTTTCAGTCAATGTTTCTCAGAGTGGATTTAAAACATTTATTAAGATCTAACTGCCTTGACTTGAGTTAGCCATACTTGTTTAATCCAGATGTTGTTTTAAACATCGCATGGTATGTTCTTGAGGCAAATGGAAAGGGCCTTGAAAGATTAGTTGATGTCAACAAGTGCATCTCTAAAGTCTCTTCTGATGCTTTGCCATCTGAATAGCAACAACCAGATACAACTTTATATATCAAATTCTATGGAAGCAGGAATGGTCTGATTGGTTTTGCCCATAACTGTGTGAAATATTTCCTACTTTTTATGGAAAGGAAGGGAAAGCATGCATGAAGCTAGGATATTGTTCTGTCAGTATCCTGTGATCTCATGAATAATGTATAAGTGAGGTTATGTGATTATTAGCACCTTTATTATCTTTATAAGAATATTTTTATTTTACATGCTGCTGTTAGTTTCATTCATAGACCATATCTTATGAAATACTGGTGGAAAACATTTTGTAGCCGGTATGTTTATGCTTAAATGTGTCTGTAGACTTATCAGGTAACGAATGACTGTTCAATACTAGCATGTCTGATCTTATTGAAAACAGAAATGCCAGTCTTTGTCACATCAGTTCCATCAGCTCCACTTGGTTGCATTTCTTCCTCTTTCTCTGGCAGTTGAGTTTTTGTCATATCTTTTTTGCTTATTCCACATTTTTTAGCAACCTAACATACGAATTCCCTTTAGAGGTTTTCCCTCCCTTTTCAAGCGGTCTTAATCCCCCATCAGGATCCCCTTTTCTGCATTGCCCTCCAATATTCAGAGTAAGTGATTATAATCTCCACAGAGATATGTGACATAATATATAATAAACCTCCATGAAAGAAGTTTCATGTTTTCCTATGATTAAAAGATTCATTGATGTAAACTATATTATCTGTTTGTCAAGAAATGCTTGACTATTTAGGTGTTTATGAGCTTTAAGCTTTTAATAAATCTGGACCTTTTTAAGTCTAAAATATCTCCAGAATATGTAAAGAAAGAAAAGCATGACACAGCCTTGATATCATAATGTTTTGACTTTCCTCTGCAACTGTGAATGGAATCTGCTCCAATGGTTTTAAAATGCTCCTCGTGCCCTCCTGCTCCTCTCCATCTGTCAGGAGCATTAGGTGTCCCACAGACAGGGTCTTAATAGCTGTGGAGCGAAGGGGACAGGACCTCTAATGGAAACCCTTTGTTCAGTTGTCACTACCTCTGCTCCCATGGAAACACCCTGCTGGCCAATCAGACAAGCCTTAGAGGTAGCGGAGGCTGCATAGATCACACCCAGCTATATCTGCTTTCCCTTTTTCTGTTCTTTAAATTCATTTCACAACCCGCTAATCTTGTTTGATGAGACAATAAGATGAAAGTTGGCTTTTTATCACAATCTGAGTTTAGAAACATGAAACTCAGCTCATTCTTTTGCTGTATTTAGTAAAGCTATATCACTGTGTAATGTTGTGATGGTGTTTTATTCTGAATGTACCATGAAAAAGCATTTGCTGCCTTAAAAATGTATTTCATTTTTGAACAAATGTGAATACCAAACAAAGTTAACCTGAGTCATTACAAATAGCATTTTTTAAACACTGTCTCTATCAAAAAAAAAAAAAAATCCAACCATCCTGGCCATATGGGGAAATAAAACAAAATAAAACATTTAATGTCCCTGTGGGATAAATAAAGTATTTTTGAATTGAATTGAATTTAAATAACATTTCTTCCCTGGTTCATGTATAAATAAACCGTGATTGATCCCGATTTAGTTGGCTCACTTTCACTAGAAAGATTACAATAAAAAAAAGACATTCTCAAATCAAACATGTCTGAAAAACTGAAATAAAAGATGTAAAAAAACAAGACATTATGCCTAAATGGTCTAAATAAAAAACAAGAACAGAACAGCAAAAGTAAATGACATCTTATTTTCGGAAAGAATAAGAAAAGAGTTTCCTACGTCTCTATAGTTCAATTTAGCAGGGATTGCTAAGCTAAAGTGGAATTGCATTAACGATTGCCAGGATAAGTGCTGTTTGAATAGTGCAGACAATAAGGAAAGAGGTAGGAAGATGAAGCTACAATGGCCTACAAAACGTCCCTTTAAGGCACTCTGGACCTAGACAGATTCCCACAATCCTTTGAGTGACAGCATGTCGCGTACAGGCACAGTCGGGCTCACGGAGTTTAACAAAAATACATTATTTCTTTACATGTACCATATGTACACACTCTCATATGTTTTTGGTTTTGTAATGGAAGACTTAAGCGGTTTGCTTCATTTGTGTCACTTTTATATTTCCATCGCGTAATGATGTCCGTAAGGCTGAAGGTTTTCTGGATTTGCTTCAACAGGCCAGCATTTATTTCCTACCCTTCATGGTGTCTATACTCTTGACTATAATTTGTATTCAGTTTAAGACTAAGGCTTTCGGATCGTCATTCAAAGAGGGAAGTTATGGGCTAATTTTAAACCAAAGGTTGATGTAAATGATTCAGCACTAAGAAAGACAACTAAGGGAGAATTCTGAGGAGAAAACCACATTGGACCAAGAAAAACATAAAGGACTCGCTCACATTTCCTCCCAAAAAGTAGTTGATGATCCTCAGGAAAAGATTCTGTGAATCTTATTACATCTTGTTAAAAACTAAAAAACATAGTAACAGCATGTTGTATGCTGCTTCTGGACCCAGATGACTCGCTGTAACTTATTGACAGACTCTCAGTCAAATGATATCAAATTCTATCACTTCAGGGCCATAAAAAGGTTTGTATACTAAAGACTATGGGATAAAATTCAAGTTAGACAAGTGGTTTGTTTGGATAAGATCTAAAAAGTCCAACAAAGACGTGTTAAAGCAGTTTCTGTGGGTGAAAGGGTTAAACCAGAGATCTTCAGTGATCAACAGTTGCATGATGAATATTTCCTGTGTTAACGTAAGAGAGGAATCTTTGTTCCTTCATGTTTTAGAAGCCAGAGCTCACAGCTTATCCCTTCCCTCGAGTGTGCAGGAATGCCTCCCCCTTGACTTTGTATTAGTTGGATGTGAGTTGGCTTCGGCTGTGTGCTTCTCCCCTGCTAAGTAAACCCTGTGCTGTGTGATAAGGGTTTTAGAGAGAAAGGAATACTGCAGGAGAAGAGGGGGATAGATGCCAAAAGGATCATGTTTATCTCAGTAGACGGCACGAATATGAAAAACTGCTGGGGAATCTGGAGGATTTATCTTCAACAAATATAAGTTTTACAAGAATGAATAAAGATGACGGTTCTAATTATTAGAAATACAAGGATAATTCTGATATAGATTGATTTACATTATTAGTGATATGTCATTTCTTTGAATTAAACATTATTGCCCTAGTTAATTTAAACATTTTAATATTGTATTAAATGGTTAAATAAAGTAAAAAATATATATATATATTAAATATTGAAACCTGAATACATAATAGTCTAGACAGAATTTATATCTAAATATTATTAGTTTTAAAGTTTTTGCATTTTTAGGTTATATTCCTACATTTGACGATAGATACAGTTAGGGCCAGAAATATTTCGACAGTGACACAAGTTTTGTTATTTTAGCTGTTTACAAAAACATGTTCAGAAATACAATTATATATATAATATGGGC
>JAUZNJ010041519.1:0-10014 GCA_034780135.1 Jordanella pulchra | reverse complement strand
CCTGGGAGCAATCAGGGGACACAGGGAGCACAGAGAACAGAAACTCAACACACAGACAGACGGATCATGACAGTATGTATGAGAAGCGGATGTTGTTGACTTCGAAGCATATATTGGCTTGCTAATTTTGGCAGGATTGTACCAGTGAACTCTCTGATTTTCAAGGGGTTATTTATATATATTCCTTTATGTAACAAAAAAGCATTGTGCCTGTGACAAAAACATTGCCAACAATATTTTGTAAATCATTTTTCTGGACGTTTTTATCCCTGGGGTCAAATTGACCCCATGGTTAACAGGTGTTAGTATAATTGAGGGCTAGGGAGGGTTGAATTAGAGGCAACCAGACAAAGCACCTAACCAAGTGTCTGTTAGATCTGTAGTTGGATTGCAGATGTTTTAAAGCATCTGCAGGTCCACCTTCGGAAGGCATTCCAAGTCTTATGCAAATAAAAAACCCACCCATCTTTCTGCAGGGTTTAAGGAGTCTTTTGTTGTGGATGGGTTTTGTGTTTGGCGATTTGAATCATGATGAGGCTGCATCTGTAACCTTTTTGGAAAGAGTTTCAGAACCACAATCTTCCCCTGTCCTTCCAAGCATCTAAAATGTGTTCCTGGAACTCATTCTAAAGAGGTAACACAAGCAGGCTCACCATGCTTCAGATGGCCAAACACAAAACAAATTCAAAAGAAAGACTCCTACAACACAGGAGAAAGACAGGTGAGTTTTTGATATTAAGCTGAATTGGAATGAGCTTAGTTGGATGGACCTCCAGGTGCTTAAAAGCATCAGCGCTTCAACTACAAATTGCTCTAGTCTAAGCCGAAAGAATTGACAAAGATTCCTGGGTAGCTGTTGAAAAGGTTTCAGAAGAAAAACTGAGCAAAAGTCAGGTCGCCTCCAACTGCAGCCTGTTTTGTGGCTGCCATAGCCTGGATGACAGATATTTTATACAGGCATTTAAATGATTCCAAAAAGATCTTTTTTCTTTCCTAAATGATAATTTAACATTAAACATTTCAGGAAGATCTTTATCATAACATTACAGACAGATAGTAAGTAGGAGTTAAAGAGATTTAGCTTTTGTATCGGATGTGGCAACACCTTATCTCCCCTAGTTTCTAACTGAACACTGAATGTTTTTATGCAGGCCAATAAGAACCTTGACATGTCCATCAATGCCTCAAACAACTTCAATCTCAACATCACCTGGTCCCTCAGCTCAACAGGTAAACTGCATTTTAATATCAATGTCTTATTCTGTTCTTAAATAGTTATCCTTGTTCTGTTTCATATGTCAACCATGAATGGTCAATGTTTGCTCAAGGCCCAACATAAGTTTGTCTTCTGTGGTTGTAAGATGTGAGGGAGGCCACAGCTAACATCTATTATTTAGCTGTCAATACCTATTTATCAATGTAAGCCCACTGAGGCCTTGAGCCTTACTTTGGCGGTCCATGGCGAGGAGCTAGTGTTTAGAGTTATAGAAACTCTCCTTCAATATGGACCAATTTTGAATACTGACCTTTAAATTTTAAAGCTGTGCATTTACTGCTGATGGGTAGTCTATCATAGTGCAAGTTTCACAGCTGGCTTCTCTGATCTATTGCTGTCCCTCTTTAATCAACTGCTGTAGTTCCGTAGCTCTAGATGGGGGTCAAAGCCAGGCACATTGTGTTGGTTCTGGTGATCTCTCTTTCGGATATCTTGCTCCAAATTCCCTGCTGCTGCTGTGTGAACTCTAGAATGCTGCCTCACCTTCCCTTAAGCTTCACTGAAAGTTCCCTTGATCCTGCCACTCCTGCCACCCCCACTTCAAATATTCTTGAACCAAGGACACTTTGCTCAGAATTCTAAAGTAAATACAGCATGCAAATAAATCCACTGGCCAGGTGGATTTCTAGTAAAATGTCAGAAGAACAAAAGGGAATCGATGAATAGATGTAGTGCCAGCAACTTGTTAGAAAGGGAGACTGATTTGCATAGCTCAGGTGAACATGGCTAACTGCATAAAGGCAGAGACTCAAGGTATGAACAGGTACCTGGTGCACATAACAAGATTCTTAAATTGGTTGCTCTTGGGAAACATCCCACATACTAAATTGTCAGGGCAAGACATACCAAGATGGTGGATATCCCCTTTTTTGAGGCAGACTGATCCCGACTTCCCTCTGAGCAGACTAGATTAGCCTCAACAAACCTCACAGAGCAGGATTATCTCAGAAGATCATCCTGATATTTAGGGCATCACAGAAAGGGAAGGTTGTGACAAACATCTGTATGAAAAGCATATAGGTCATATGGGGTAGTGTGACTTTTAAAAATGCCATACAAGCTACATAGCTCTTTCATAAGTTCTGATTAAAAATTTGGTCCCTAGTCAGAAAGAAAACTTGCTGGCCAACTGAACGGTTGAATGACATGAGACCAAATAGAATGAACAGTGGTTTAAGGGGTTTGATCCCATGAATAATTGGGGAACATATCAGTTATTTACTTTGATAACTGTCACTCGGCCGATGCAAGGAGAAAAATTCAAGAACCACTACTTCTAAAGGGTAAGACACTGCTATCAGCTTAAGAGGTGGTTGTGGTTCTACATGGTCTTTTTGTGGACTACAGACAACACACCCATTCTGGAAACATTGCACCCCCTTTTCCATGTTTGGCCAGATGAAATGGCTCCTTAGGTGAGTGAGTGTCTTCTCCACTCCTGTGTGGACTGTAGCTTCCTGACATTTGGGGGTCATTTTATGTCAGGCCCAGTCAAGCAGGGGCAGAGGCAGGATTGATTGGGAGAAAGGCAGGAGGTCGATGTCCAGAAATCCAAAGTCAACATAAGTATCCGACAGTGGCTGGTCTATTCATACAATTGGCTTTCAAGAGTTTGGCGGTCACCCACTAGGAAATACAGGAATATATAGTGCTCCTCCCAGATGAAGCAACTACCAGTAACTGGAGCTATGGCAGGTGTAACCGCTAAGACCTGAGCCAGTGCAGCAGTGGACGCATGGAGTTCATCATGGGACTGGACACAGCAGCTTCACAGGTATTAACTGACAGGAATCCTTCATATAATATTGTATGGAATAATTTACCTCCCA
This sequence comes from Jordanella pulchra, assembly GCA_034780135.1. Classification (NCBI taxonomy): domain Eukaryota; kingdom Metazoa; phylum Chordata; class Actinopteri; order Cyprinodontiformes; family Cyprinodontidae; genus Jordanella; species Jordanella pulchra. Next base: position 6,909 of record JAUZNJ010041519.1, on the reverse strand, counting down.
ACTGTAAAGGGTAAAAAAATATTAAAACTTAAAATAAAATCCTATCCAAAATGCTTTAAACTTTTCTAGTCTACAACACACTTAATATGACAGTGTAGACTATAGTATTCATCTTCTGATTTGTATCTCTTGTGTTATCAAGCTGGCATTTTTCCAAGGCACTGCATGCAGTGATGCCGAGATACGTGACATTTTAAAAAGCTGCAGGTGTGTTGATGTGGAAACTGAAACGTTTTTTGTTAAAATGAACAGCTCTTTAGGATGAAAGCCAGTCACAGTCTGATTATGTGAAGGTCTAATCAGCCGAAAGAACTAGAAACAGCTGCAGGAGGCTGAATTGCCTTCATGAACTCAAATCGAGGCCCTGTGTGTTATTCAGTTAACTTGGAGTGAAGCTTCATGTCCCTATTTTGAAATTGTAAGGGTTAGGTTAAGGTTTGAACATCAGTGAAATGTTTTTTTTATATTGTTTTTATTGACATAACCTCTGTCTTAGATGTTAGAGCAACTGCCCAGATGACACGTTTTCTCCTGTTCTGTCGGTGCACACTGTCAGTCAGTTGTTACTCAATCTCTTCAGTTAAACAATGTATTTGTACTTGAACAGGTTTAACATTTTGTTTTGTTTTGCTTTTTTTGTTAAAGCTTTGCTAATGTAGAGGCACCATGTTGTAGATCAAGTTCATTTTTACTGAACACAAACCTGAAGCATTGTAGCCTAATAAGAAGGTAATGTCTCCATACTGCAGATGAGTTTAGACTCTGAGATACATAAACTAAACTGATCTGGAAAGAGACCCACTTTTTCATGTGGTCTTAGTCCACTTTGAAATTGACTCTGGTATGAATCCTTTCAGGTATGAACAAAAACTGACCATGCTTCGACCCAAATGTAGAAAGCTAACCCATATCTGTTGCTGACACCAAGTGATGGATCTCCCTCGTGTTGAAGACTCTTTCTCCAATACTCACCAAATTAAAAAATAGCAAGTCTGAAAATCTTCATTAACTGTGCTGCTCAATGTTTTTGGTTTTATACAAAATAGAGGTGCTGAATGAACAACTCCCATCATAGTTTCCCCCCACTTCTAGTCCTGTGCTCTGACCTACGGTAACTATTTCTGATCAATGGGAGCAATGATCCTGACTTTTTCATCAGTTATGGCCCACTTGTAAAAAGTACAAACCCGATGCAAACTGGACCTAATAAAAGTAAATCATCTGCTTTTAGTCTGAACCAAACATGTGAACCAGATCACTTGTCTGGTGTAAATAAACTTTTGACTGGCCAACATTTTGTGAGATGGTTTTCAGTTTTTATGGATGTCATGCCAGCGTAAAGTGAGCAGCACCTTCTAATGTCCAGCCCAGTAACTAAGAGTTGCATAGACTCAAAAATTATGACTTTTAAAACAAAGCTCTAAATGAAGATCATATGAAAGCACAAACTCTAAAACACTGCTGAAAATAAACATAATTAAAAAGATAAAATAAAACGGGGAAGGGGTTTTTTAAGAGTCTGTTCAAGAGCCTGACGGTTCAAGCTTTAAAGCTTAATGCATTTAAAATGTACTTTAAAAATTGATTATTTAATTTTAATTAAACTGAAAGAGAATTGGTTAGCTTACCTGGTCCCAGGAGCTCGGTTCTGGCTGAAACAGAGGAAGTTAGACTAACAATGTGGCCTACAAATGTGGCTGGACATGAAGCTGAAGATGCTAGCCCGTCCACTTTAGCATTCAGTTGGTCACTTTTGCTTCGACACCATCAAAGTTGAAATCAGAAAGATTATTCCGGGGAAAACACAGGCAAAAATTTGACTTTAAAAAATGTGTGTACCACACTCCCACAAGTTATTATAAAATCAAAAGTAAAACGGTATATTTCCATTAAATAGATTAAAGTGATGATCCTTTAGTTGTTAAGCATGGCTCTAACACTGTAATCCTGTTGAACCGCTAGTGTCTCACTCTGATGGGTGAGAAATCCCGAAGGGAAAATTGTCAGATCATCTTTCTGCTCGCCTCCTGCAGTTTTAATAAAACAAATCACAGCTGCTTTGAATTCTCCCCATTGGGGCATTTTATGCGTTTTCCTTTCTGATTTCAATTAAGATAGAAGCACGAGTGTCTTTGGGCCCTGGTCTCCTCAGTTTGTGCGTGTGTCCATTATAGAGTGTTTAATGGTCCTGATAAAGCAGGAGGTGGAAGTATTTTATTTAAAGGCTCTGAAAAACTGAGCCATTAACAGTGAACTGCTGATAATGCTTTGAAGGATACTGAAATCTGACTACTTCAGCTCAGTGAGAAATTTATAAGCTCGCACTGAATTACTGTCAGGTTAAATAGTTTGACTATGAACATTAATTTGCCTCCTTGAGCTTTAAGTTATGCCATAGAGATTAAAAATTTGAATGCGTTATTGATTTATATTACCCAGAAGCTACTGTGGTGGCAAAACCCTTTTTTACCTCCGCCAAGGAGGTTAAGTTTTTGGGAGTGTTGGTTTGTTTGTTTGTTAGCAACTTTACAGAAAAAGTTATGGACGGATTTTACTCAAATTTTCACAGAAGGGGCGTATTATAACCATTGACAAATTATCAAATTAGCCCCCCCCCCTCCCCGATGGTTATCCGGATCAACATAAAAATTTAATAATTTCAATCAACAAACTGCTTGGTGGAGGCCTGCGCTCTCAGAGTGCTTTTCTAGTTCTTAAATATTTGAAGACATTTGGGTCTACACCAACTATTAGGATCTTCTTGTCTTATAGTTGGACATACCACCTGTTAACTGGGTACACAAAATGACTTTAAAATGTCTGAAAAAAAAATTAATTAAATAAGCTGTGGTTCTTTAACCTTTGGGGTTACAGTCTGACATTAAAACTATTGTAAACGTGAACAGTAGGCTTATTGTGGCAGAATGAGACGGCAAATTTGGAAGCACCACAAACATCCTGCAGACAGGACCTGACATTTATTGGGTTAAATATAATTATACTGAACAGATTTTTCTCAATATTAATTAAAATTAAAACAAATTAACAGTTGGCGCATTAGAAATAAACTAAATTGAATTGTAATATTCTGACAATTTTTACTGTTTATCAAACTTACCTGGAAGTTTGGACCAAAGTCTAAAATTTGCACATATACAGACATTTGAAATTGAAAGGATATTGTGACAAAAATTTTTTAAAATGCCATTTGTAAACATTTCAAACTAACATGGCAATTACAACTTAAGATATTTTAATTTTAGAATTTTGAAATCAGTTAAGGGTTCTAAAAAAAATGTAAGATTTCCTTATTTTGCATTAAAAAAGGATCACTAAAAAACCAACTACCATTTGGACCTTTATACTATCCTTACATTGGTTGCATCAATTTTGTTAAAGACTGTATTTCTCTCCTGCTCCAGGGCCGGTTTCCACAATCACAACTGATGATGACAAGTTTTTCTCCATTAAAGCCAGGAGGACATTTATCCCAAACATGGCGAATAAGCCTGATAAAGTAGAAATCAAATTTTGGCTGCTTTGGACGGAAATTCAAAATACCTGCTTAATGAGAAGGAGGAAACAGCTGCATGGAGAGAGCTTGGTTCTGAAACAGGAGTTATTTGTTGGGAAGGGGAGAAATTTAACCCTGGATAGGTTCCTCACCTTCTTTAGACACAACAAAGTTTATTCTTTTTTTTCCTTTTGAAACAAAACACAAGTCATCCTACTTCAAATTAAGCAACAACTATTTATAAGAGGAGTCTTTGCAAAACAGCTCACATTCTTGCACTTGGTGTGGTGGGATAAATCCAATGAAAAGCTCAGGTTTAAATGCTCCTAATAAATGTATTTTTTCTGTCACTCATAGCTGGTACCATATCTGGTGAAGAGATGTCCATCATCACGAGAAGTAACATCAAGGAGCACAGGGACAGCTTCTCGTGCGAGAAGTTTAACTTCAGAGTTCACCACAACATCACATTTTATGTGTATGTGTCCAACTTCAGCTGGCCAATCAAGATCCAGGTAAGAGGATTGATCAGATTATAGTGTGTGTATAAAGTTGATTCCATTGGAATCTCAAAAATACATTTGCTGTTAAAGTTCAAAAATAAAATAAAATAAAAATCAAAATTTGCTCAAGGTCTTTTTAAAGATACAAATCCATATTAATCCCATATTTGTATATAATAATTAAATTGGCTTTTATAACTATATCTGTTAAACAGACATAAAGGTGTCATTAGCCAGAAATCTGATCATTTCATGTTACAGTATGTGTGTTGGGCTTCAGTTGAAACCTTTCAGACAGTACAGTGTGTGAAAGTGACGGATTTCTTGGTGTTTTTCGTATGGGCATTTTTAAAACCATGAACACCTATTAAAGGAAACCCCAGAGTCTCATTTTGGTTCCACTCTTTGATTTACATCATTCGTGGACGGGTGCTAACATTAACCTGCTCTGCCTTCTTCATCCCTCTCTGTTCCACCAAAAGGACCATTCCTTCATTCAAGTGCTCACTTGCAGGCAGTCGGTAAATGTTGCAGCCTGTTTAACATTTTTACCCAGTGTGTAGTAGACCCAGAAACGATGGTAAATGAACCGTGGTTAACTGCTAATGTTGCTTATGCTACATCCACATTAACACATACACACACATGGTTCAGATTCTTGAGAAAAAAAAGAGGTATGAAAAGGGGTCAAAATGAACTCCATTATTTTTTTTTTACTAAAAACAAATGTTGAGACAATCTTAGAAAGATTTTTATGTAAATCACCAGTACTCATTGTTAGTTTTACTTTAAAAAGTAACTTGCTGTATTTACTAGTTACTGCACAATCAAAGTAACTAGTTAGGGCTCAAAGTAATAATTGAGTTATTTTTCATGACCTAAAAACAAGCTGGATAACTTTCCTGTTACCTGAACTTTAACTGAACTATAAGTTCAGTTGTTAAAGATAAAATGTTTGTAATAAAACAAATTATTAAGTTTAGAAATGTAGACATCAAAAACATTTCATACTAATATGCATTATTTTGGGTTGTGTGTTTGGACAAGTGAGTTAAAAACATAATTATTTAGATGTGATTGTGTTTTGTGTTTGTAATAAAATGACAAGTATACGTTTTAGAACTTTATATTTTTACAAGTAGATGGCCTTTAACTTGCTATAAAATAGGTATGAAGCTGAACATAATTATTTTCAAGACATTTAACAAAATAACACACGGGTAAAACTATTTCAGAAAAAAAGTAACATAAAAAGTAAAGAGCAACATGTTGGCAGCCAGTGGTCAGTCAGTGTTGAGATGCTGTGAGGATCTTCTTTAGATTAGAAATGTTTCTAATGTTTCCCACACATAATGTCCAAAGCTCAGAAACATTTAGTTTTTACATTAACGAGTGCTTTTGTGGGGGAACGTCGTCACTGATTAGTGGCCCTGCACCATCAACTCTCCTATCAGTCTGTTTTCAAGTTATACTGAACACCTTCCCACTGCAGCTCCTCAGACCGGTTGGCGCCATGTATGTTTCTCTCAGCTCCCTGTATGTCCCTACAGTAAAAATCTATTTCCAGAGCAGACACATTTATATAAATGTTGCTTTGATTGATCAAGATGAAGTAGGGCACTGGGTTAGATTGGAAGTAATGTAGCGGTATGACCAACATGTGAAAAATAATTATTACCTTTTAAGTAAAGAAATTAGCACAGTTAATAATGCCGATATTATGTAACACAATTATTCTCAGCAAACAGAAGTTTATAAGAAATTGTGTAGGATCTATAGTAAATGTGTGGATCTGCCAAACACCTGAAAACAGGAATGTCAGAAAAAAAATCCTCATTCTTAAAACCATGGCCATGTACAAAATGAAGCATTTTTTTATTTCACATCTGAGCCCAGAGTATGGCCTGAGGCTCAGCTTCATGTTTTGTCCTCTTCCTGGCCACATTCCACCATAAATGGTCCATACAAAGCATCACATGAATAACATCGTTTGTTCAAAAAAGCCACATCATTAAGATTTTCTAACAGTTAAAATGGTGATACACAGTTCACGCTGCAGACATATGTATTGGTGAGTGAGGTGAGGAGACGGGTTATTGTTTGGGAGCCAAAGTAAATAAAAGGAAGTTTTATTACAGACACTGTCAGAGTCTGAAGGATTGATCATATTAACAAGGACATCGAGGCAGTATTGTGCTTAGCACCAGCTGCGATATCTCAGATCGATGGACAATTTTACAGCCTTAACGTTTCCCCTAAAAATGGCTTCAGGGAGAGAGAGACATTTCTTAAGAATCCGGCAAAGGGTTAACAGCTATGCTAAATAAAAAAGGACAACATTCTGGAGAAGCTGCAAAACTTCTAATTTTTGTTTCTTACCTGTGAGCATGAAAAAAACAGGTAATCTGCTCATAAGGCAGTCGTCTTAGCTCAGGTAATTTTTGGGTATCCCTAAAAACACTCCCTCCTAATTCTCCTATTTACAAAATGTCCGGCACAATCATCATGCACCAAATGAGTTACAACTTTTAATGAGCTTCTGCTTTTTATTTATTGACTGGGAGCATGCACTTCAAGCAATAAGCTCAGAGAGCAACGATCTACTGCACCAGATTATATCTTTTTTTCCTCCATCTGATTTTTCATCTACTGTCAGAACACTGTTTCTTTGTTCATTTCATCTTCTTCTTTGTTTCTGTTTTGGGTCAAAAACACTGACCTCTAGATCAGGGATGTCAGAATCCAGTCATCAAGGGCCAGTGTCCTGGGCCTTTTAGATGCATCTCTGCTTTAACACACCTGAATCAAATAATGAAGTCATTAGCAGTCTGAAGAACTTGAATTCAACTAATCTGAAGAACTTGAATTCAGAATCAGAATCAGAATCAGAAT
>JAUZNJ010041518.1:0-10014 GCA_034780135.1 Jordanella pulchra | reverse complement strand
AAATGTGTGTTTTGTAACTCAAACCTACATTTGAATGCAGCTAAAATATGTATTTTTGGGTAAGATTTTATTTTAAAGTTTGTTTTTCTTTCCTTTGTGTGTTGTTAAAATCTTTTTAAATTGTTAAATTTCAATGTTTCATTCATTTTTGAACTATTAATTACAAACATATTATTTAATAAATTTAACGGGTGTTCAAAAAAGAAACAAACAATGATGATAATTCTGTTTTAAAGCTGAAGAATAAACAGCTTACACCTAAAATGAGCAATTCTACCAACATAACCCTGAATATTTGTATGAAAATCCTGCTTTCCACCACCAGTCATTAACTACGTAAGCTTCGTCACCAAGTCCAACCCAAACATTAGCATTTGTTGGTTTCTCTGCCCTCTCATTGGCTCACCATCTTTTCTACAGACATCTCTGATATATCCCCCCTCTCTCTCTCTCTCTGTATGCCTCCTACCTTCTTATTCTCCCTTTAAAACAGCAGCAGCTTCAGCTCCCTCACTTAGAAAGAGCACACAGTCAAGGTCTTCTGGTAACACTTCTCCCTCATCTTTGAACAGAGAAGCATCAGGACCGGTAAGTTACGCTCTGTTATTTAATAAGAAAACAAATGAACTTAAAATCATATTTATTTATTTTTGATGCAACCATGTGCTCTTATTATGTGCACATTTATGTAGTTTTTAAAATAGTTTTGCATGTGAATATTGCAAGAAATCTTTATGTTAATGCGATGTATTCAAGTGGAGTGATAACACTTTAGTAGATGTAAACAACTTAAATAACCTTCTGATGTTTCTCGACTGATAGGATAAAAACACTAAACAGTTTAAAGAGTAAAGTACAAAAATATTATTTATTGTTAGAAAGTATAGGAAATTCCCAGCCTTTGTTTGTCTATATTTTGCAATTGAACAGCCATGGTAAATATCTAAATTCAGAATTTATTTTTTGCTAAAATAAAACAACCTAACTAGATTTTAAAATATGATCACCGATCAAACAAATGAAACTGATTTGCTGCTATAACAGTGTTATAACTGCTATACTGTGGGTTTTTTTTCCTGAGAGGAAAAAAAATAGGATGGGGCTTAAAACAAGGAGTGTTTCCTCTACAAATGTTGGGCTGCAGAAAGGTTGAGTGTGGAAACAAAGTATTAGGAGGTCACACTGCAACACAGGATTCTCTCTGGCAGAAATCTGCAGCACTGGTCTCTCAAGCATCCTTTGGGGTACAAATAAATGGGCAAGGCAGGCAATATCTGGCGCAGCAGTTTGAGTGTCAGTTCGATTGCATTTCAGCAGGGAAATATCAATTCATTTGTGGATTTGAGCTGACAACTCATACTGGACATAGAACAGACAATGACAGGAAACCTAAAATCCCCACAAGATGTTATTAGTAAACCAAAAAATCAGTTTCAATTAATCAAAAAACAGTTTATTAGTAGAAAAAGCAGTGATACAGAGGAAAAAATTATTGGAAACTAAAATTGATAAATGAAATTAATTAAATACTTTGACCTGGTGATAACATCTTGAGGTGCAGATTGAGATCTTTTCTGACTTTGTGGTGGCATCTGTCATCGTCTATGGTGCAGTTAGTTTGAACACAGGAGAGAGGAAGTAGTTCAATAAGCTCATCCCAGGGCCCTGAGATCTTTGACCCAGGAGGTAGTGGGAGATGGAAAAACTTTGACAAAAATGATATCAATGGTGGAAAATACTTCCCACCTCATGCATTAAGGTGTTACGGAGTTGTGCAGATTGAGCTTTATTACAGGTCCTTTCTCGTAGCGGCTCTTAGACTTTATATCCATCATTGCTCTCATCTAATTTAATAAATGTGTACATCCCTGCTGTTATGTGCAGTTTTTTCTTTTCATTTCCAGTAAAAATACATCCTTTTAAGTTGCACATGTAGAGATGATCTTATTCAGTTGTTCAAATTTGTGTTTTTCTTATGCTGTAACTTTGCCCTTTTGCCCTTTGCCCTTTTATTCACCAGTGGAGTCTTGTGTAGTGAGTTCGTAAACATAGAATTTTGACTGAATAGATTATTTTGATTTTAAAAATTGTAACAGTTAACCCTAAGTCTTACTTGAGCTCTTTACAAAATATCCCTGGTTCTTGGACAATTATTTGATTGTTTCTAATCCTAGGTAAAAATTGTGAAAATAAAACTTGGACCTGGTTGCTCTCCCCTCCTTTAAATTATGTTGCTCAATGGAACATTCTGGATGATAGAAATATACTACATCTGTAATCAAAAATATGTTTAGCACCAGATGTTATTTGTGTAATACTTTGGAAATGATAAACAATTTTATAGACCATGAAGTAAAACTAGTAAAAAAGATTCAGATTCTAACTTAATGAAATTTACCTACTCGTTTCTCAGCTTTTTCAAACTTTTTGCTGCTTTTTTTTGTAAGGTGTTACATGTTTAGTTTGGAGTAATTCTAATGAAATATCCAAACCTCCATTTATGAAGTAATACTTGTTGTATGAGTGGATTGCATTCCCTTTTACGGATATCTATCTATTTCATCGTAATAGCATGATTAGAAATATATTTAATGAGAAAAGCACGGTCTTATGTGCTGCATACATAAAAAGCTGACACATTTTAATATAAGATGACATATTTCATTCTAATTTGCTTTTCATACAGATTTTTAATTGTATGACAGTGGTTTGCATAAAGAAATGATTACAATAACAAAGACCTCATTAAATCCTTCCATGGCTCTAAGTGAGGAAAAGACAAAGTCTCAGATTACATTTTCATTGAAATCTCTGGTCAATACTTTTCATTAATAGTATGACTGGCGGTGAGAAGCAAGAGGTTTTTGCTTCAGCTGTTGCAAAGATTCATTTCCCAGTCTTTACCTCGGCACAGATGATGCTAATTAGCATTGTTTGTGGGAGAAGAAAACGTAAGGGGACAGCAGACTCTTAAGTCTCACTATCAGAGCTGCAGGTCACATTGATGAAATAAATGAAAACTGTACTTGTGTGCAGATTCATGAGCAACTAGCAAGGACATAGAAATGTGAAATCGAAAAGTTACCTATAAGCAGCACATTTTATGTTGAACAACGTATAAATGATGCAAAGGAAATCAATTCTGCACGCAACAAACTAAATTAAAATCAAAAAGCCTTTTTTTTCTCCTTTTCTTTTTGCTTCAAATCTTGTATAACCAAAGCCTCCCTCTATTTCTAAGCTCGATCAATTGCTGCTTCTTAAATTCTCAAAGAAGTGTCTGAATTTCTTAGATCTCCCATCATTAAACCTCCTTAAGCTTTTATTTTCTCAGATCATTTGAGTTCAAGGTGGTGTCTTCTCTTTTAGAGATTGTCCAAGATGCTTGCCTGTAACCCCTGCACTCCTAAAGCTCCCACGCTGCTGAGCTCTGGTACAAAGGCAGGTTTCTGTCAATAACAGCACATTTGCCTGTCATCCTTAAATTATATATTCCTTACATAAGGAGTATTTCCTTTGGATATAGAGGTCTAAAACAGTGGAACTCTGAGATGACTCCCTGACTTTGCCAAAGAAACTTCTGAGTTTGCTAACTCAGGCATTTCAAACCAAATCTCAGAAATTGCATCAGCAAGCTTTTGCTCAAGCGGTTTTAAGATTTATTTAAAGATATATTTATGGTGCCTCATTTCAGTTTCTACTCTGATGGCAACGGGAGCTTGGCACACTCCATGGAGAAGGCCTCCAAGACCAACAGAACTAATATTGCTTCTAAGATTTATTTGCTTTAATCATTTGGCCTTGGACGTTTTTTGGGTTAGTGCATGGGAAGACATCTTATGTAACTGAACAAGAACATTAATTTAACATCTCACACCCTTTTCAGTTAAAATAACATTTCACACATTTGAAATGTTACTCAGGTGTCATCACTTTGATTTTGTTTATCTTTTTTCCTTTTATGGATCATACACAGATTTTTAGAGTAATTACTCACAAAGTGTCACCTTAAAAATATTGAAAGCAATCTCCACTTAAATGAGAAGTTTGTGTCCGACAGGACACTATCATTGTGGTCAAAAGTTTACATACATTTGTAAAAAACATAATGTCATGGCTGTCTTGAGTTTCCAATAAGTTCTACAAGTCTTATTTTTCTGTGATAGAGTGATCGGAACACATACTTGTTTGTCACAAAAAACATTCATAAAGTTTGGTTCTTTCATACATTTATTATGGGTTTGCTGAAAATGTGACCAAATGTATGTATGTATATAGTGTATGGCTGCTGCCTGAAGACGTTCCTGTTACATAACACTTGTTTCATGCCACAGGTCTGTTTAACCTAAAACTCACCCACTATGACAAGCCCTTTTAACAATAAATAGTTACACTGGACATCATTACTAATATCCGCAACCTTATATTGCATAGGCAAAAGTCATATTTGAGATATCTGTAAATAGATTTTGACTAGTCAAAACTGAATGACAGATATCTGTAATTGCAGTTTTGACTAGTCTTGATGATGCTACAGATATCCTAAATAAAAACACATACTACTCATATATCATCACTACTAGTCAAAATTCTTGATTTATGTTAAATAGGTTTGCTATTTTCCCCATTCTCTTACATATCATAAATCTCACTTCTTTCAGGTAATAAAAGGTCTGCCTTTAATTGTTTCTTTAATTTGTAGCTATTAACAATAAAAGAAGGCAAAAGCGATGCTTCCAGAAATCTTTGGACTGCTGACTTCAAAATTAGGTTGAGTTCTGTAAAAATAGGGTTAGAATATGACAGTCTGGTGAGGAGAATCCGCAACAGCACCTCCACTCGCAATATACAACGAGTCACAGAATGTGATGTAACACCAGACATGTAATCACCAAAAAAAGGTCAATTGATGATATGTAACCCGTAGTTTTATTTTAAAAGGTAAACGCAATGAGGCATGGCTTAAGTTCACCAGACAAACATCATGAGATGAGCCCTGTGAAGTGGGCAATGGGAACCCCCATTAGTGCCAAATTCCACATTTATTTTAATACTGTTTACATCATATTTGCCACTGGTGTAATTATAATTATTTAATGACTGGTAAAGTAGGGTTAAATAATTTCATCATTTTAGCCCTTTTGTCTTTGTTTTATTTTTTTTTTTTTGTCTAAGGTTTTAGTGTGTTTTAATAATACTATAAAACAGAATAACTTCTTGTAACTTGTTTAATAAATTTCAGCATACTTTAAATATGGTTGTCTGTCTTGATACCTTATCATGGTGATCTGTTGCTTAAAGGGCTTGTGTCAAATTATTCCGTTAGACTTGCTTGATTAAACAGAGGCATTTCTTGTGGTTTCTCTAATGATTGCTTACCAATTTCAAATTAAAATTTACACTTTTTGATGGTTGGTTCAAACCTAGGTTCACAATTGGTTTAACCTTGTAAACCATGAATTGTGAAAGAATTGTCAGGAAACTCAAATTTTCTTTCATTGACCACATTGAACACTGACAAATAATAAAAAAAATAACATTTTTTATATCTTTTTTCATTTGTATAATTTGAAAGCATTAAGTATTTAATAGCATTTTTTTGTACATTTTCTGTTTGCATGTGCCTAATTTTACACATTTGATTTTTCAATATGAAAGAACCACCACAGTGATAAGGTAAATATCTGAAATACTTGCATCAAATTCATGCATTTGATGTAATAGGATTTAACATCCACATTTAGTGGTAAGTAAGTTAATAATTGTTAAATGATAACCCAAAGGGGGCAGGAAATCATACGTTTTTTTGTCTTTTACCTGCTCCTTATTGAACAATTTCTCTAAAAACAGACATGCTGAGTGGCATGGTTATTGGTTGATTCTAATTTCTGTGTTGTATTGCTTATTCTAAATAGAAAAGGTAAATAAAAACCAAGGAAGACAAGCTGTAAACGATGATCATTAAATACTGATAGAAGTTAATCACAATCATCTAAAATATATTTAAGTTGATTGGTTTTGATTTGAAGGATAAATTATTAATTGAAATTTTCAATTATATTTATCAATAATATTCATAATCAATTAAGAATAATTGCACAACAATCTAAACTGGGAGAAGAATACATTATCAGTGACATTTCCCAAAAAAGTGAGTCAATACATGAGCATAACAGCTTGCAGCACATGCAAAAAAAAAAAACAGTCACTGAGCTTCTGCCCTCAAGGGGAGATACTGCGACTATTTTCTGCATAAGTGGTCAAAGTTTGTAATAAAACTCACTCCTGAATTAAAAGCTTAATGCCACCAGGAAGATCTCCATTCTGTTCAAGGTCATCAAAGGGCTTCATTATGTTAAAAGTTTTACAAAAGGTTAAAGCCAATAGTAAAATAATTTAAAAGCTTTCATGCACAGCATTGTCTGTCAGTCACCACAAAATGAGGGCACAACCTTCTACCTCCTGCAGCATGGTAGTGGAATATCTTCAAAACTGGTTTATTAAAAAAAATGAAGTCATATAATGACAGAAAGTGGGCAGCTTTACGCTCTATTAAAACTGGCCTGGAGGACCTTCAAACCCTATGGGGAGTTTTTAAATAATAATAATAAAAAAAAAACACTTCAGGTGGCGCATAAATATGCATTTGTCCAGCTTGGCCTCATAGGTGGGAAGCTCAAATTTGACTATTTCTGTCAGGTTTAGAAAGAAAAGGCCTGAGGCATGAAAGAATACTTTAAATATGTATTGCTGTTTAAATATTTTATCACACAATTGTCTGCAATTCATTTTCAGCTTAATTTATTCCTGATCGACTGACGTGAAGACACACAGCCATAGGAGAGTCATGTTTGAATAAGTTCACACGAAAGGAAAATATTTGAATGATGATCCTCAGCTTTACCGAATCTTTCTGCAGATGCTGAAAGTGCCAAACTAAGCACGCTGACTGATAATGACATGTTTTCTGTAGCCTGCAGCATGTAAATCAGGACTAATCTTGTCATATGGCATTTCTAAAACACATTTTATTGGAGGATGGAAGATGATCCTCTATGCATTCACAATGAGATGCTGTTATATCCATCTGCCTCATTATACCTCGCTCTTTATTTCTCACCGTGTCAATGTGTTGCTGTTTTTAAAAGCATGCTTTTCCTCTTAACAATCTTCCATTTATTAAATGTCAAGAACTTTTTTTTTTCCTCCAAATAAGCTGTTTACATTTGCAAGTACGCGATAGTCTGACCTTTTAGAGGTGTTGGTAATGTTCAGCTGTAAACCAGCTTTTGCTTTGTTGCAGGAAACGCGTATGGACAGCTCTGCTTCTATGGAGGCTAACCACAGTAGTCCAACTGAAAGCACGCAGACTTCCCTTCCTGCAGAACGAGCGGAGGGACACATTTATGAGGTGGCAGTGCAGAGCAATTCCACCAACCACAGCTCCCAGTTTGCAGATGTGGCTCTGCTACAGACGTTTAAGCCTCTCATCATCCCTTGTTACGTACTTGTAGTGCTGGTGGGCGTCATCGGGAACTACCTGCTCATTTACGTCATCTGCCGAACACGCAAGATGCACAACGTGACCAACTTCTTCATTGGGAACCTGGCGTTCTCAGACATGCTCATGTGTGTGACATGCGTCCCCTTCACTCTTGCCTATGCTTTCAATCCACACGGTTGGGTTTTTGGACGCTCCATGTGCTACTTGGTGTTCCTCATTCAACCAGTGACAGTCTATGTTTCTGTCTTCACGCTCACAGCTATTGCTGTGGACAGGTGGGTGATTCTACCTGCAAACAATCACAGCTTAGAGAATTTCATTTTCATTTCTACTTTAAGTAAATCAGAACTAAACTCCATCTTCAAAGAATCTATACCAATAATTAATAAATTATGTCAAAGGTAAAGAAAAGGATTATCCACGAAATGCTTCCATCTAACCATCAGATTAGATGGAGGGTGTCCAGAATATCCATTTTCAAGATTTCTCAACCTGATTCTCCTTTGTTAGGGTCCATTCTAACACATACTTTTTGTTGTAGCTCTGGCTCTGTTTAGGGTTTTTGCCCAACTAAATGATGGAGCTTCACCAAGATCTCAAGTCGTTTCTAGAGCAGACATCTCCAACCCTGGTCCTTAAGATCTACTGGCCTGCATGTTTTAGATGCATTCATGTTCCATCACAACTGAATCAAATAATTGGTTCTTCATCAGGCCTTCCCCAAACTTGGTGGCATGCTGAAGAGGTAATTCAGTCATTTGAATTAGCTGTGTTGGAGCAGGGATACATCTAGAATCTGCAGGACCTGATTCAAGAGTGGATCTTGAAGACCAGGGTTGGAGACTCCTGCTGTAGAGGCTTTTGTCAGTTTAGCTCTGTATTTAGCTACCTGCATCTTCCCATAAACTCTGTCAGGACATAAATACGTATAACAAAATGTACAAATACCCAATAATGTATCATAAGGACATGTTCATGTCAGACCATATGGTACTTGGAGCTGGACCTTAAATACAGACAGGCAGGCAGACTGGAGTTTCAAGGTTGTTTTAAGAGTTTAATTAAAACAATAAACAAAACCATTAGCTATAAATTAGGATACATTGAGTTTAAGCAACAAAAAAAGACGAAAATGCAGACATGGAAACAGGAAAATTGATCTGGGAACAAAGGAAACAGATGACTTTAAATGAGGAGAAGCGATGAGCTACCTTAAAACCAGGTGAGTACAATTAGCCAGTACACAGGAGAACTATGTGAGACTGACTGCTTAGTGCAGGAGAAAGACGACTGAAATGCCAGAGAGTTACACAGAATGCTAATAAGGATCATAAAGTAAAATCAACACAAGAATAAACTAGGAAGCCTGATGAAAATAAAGGCACAAACAAAAAACTTAACTGATATGATCAGAGAAAGGTTGACTGATAAGGAGAAACCCATATGGAAGAAAAATGACTAAAGATTTTGGCAACACCTGTTAGAATATATTATACATCAAGAAAAATGTTGATAAAGCATGAACCCAAATGCAAACCTTACCTAACAGGTCAAGATCATGACAGTTCAGGGTGATATGTAGTGTCAGATTTCTGCAAAATTTCACCTTAAACATCTTTGCTGAGTCTCCTATGTTGATATTCATAAAATTAACACAAGACACATTTTCAACAGATATTTTTTTTCTTCTATTCTTGAGCTGCTAATAGTTGCCTAATTAATAGATTCTGTCACCAGGTGAAGCTGCTTCAGATGTACCATGGGCCTCTTAACTGCATCACTGTCAGCATGTCAGGTTTGATGGATAGTTGTGTCTTGCTAGCCTAGATATCATACTCATTTACCTTTTCAAATGATGAATTGAACAAAGCTCTGTGAGATGTTAAAAAAACTGGAATGCAACTTTATAAACTAAATCTGCTTTAATATCATCTACAATTCTGCATAATATGCCAGCTGAGTTCCTTAGTCTTCATTCTGTTTTCTGTTTCATAGTTCATAACAATAGTTCAAAAAGTAAAGAGGTTTGTCTACAATGCAGGCAAGTCTTTATGTATTTTATTGTAAACAATAGTAAAAATATCTATAATTGTCTTTCAGTTTTCATAATTATACCCCACTTGTCTTGGTCTATCTCCAGTCCTTGGGGGCCAGCTTCTAGCATGTTTTTAACATTTCACATCTTCAGTAACCCCGATTTCTATTATTGGTGACAAACAGGCTTTTGCTAAACTGTAATAATGTAAAATGTGTTAAAACATAGGGAACATCAAGCACATGCAGGACTTGGAGGATGGACTTTTAAACCCCTGGAATACAATAAGTCTGGATAAAAACAACAGGTTTCGGGTCACTGTGACAAAAATTTAAAAGGGTCTCAGGGTTTTACTTTTGCAACATTTTAGTAATGAAGCTAAATTTGACACAAAAAAATGTTAAAACAAATGCTCTTCTAAACAGGAGTGGATTACAGTTGTAGATCTAGGAGTTAACCGTCCAACAAATGCAAT
>JAUZNJ010041517.1:0-10015 GCA_034780135.1 Jordanella pulchra | reverse complement strand
ATACTGCTACCTTCAAAATTGATTTGTAGGTTTAATGTATGAGGAAGGTAAATCCAACAATCTGCTATATCAAGCTGACCAGGCCTGAAAAATGACCTACATTTACATGCAATTACTGAGGAAAATGATCAAGCAACAATGACTTCAAAACTTTACATTTCATTTTATCAAAAGTATTAGAAGCTAATATCATCAGGACAATGTTAATGAATAATCGAGAAAAAAAGGGAGATGGAAAAAGGACAAGAAAAAATCCATGGATAAAAACATGACAAGAACCATATGTTTACAAGTAACGAAATAGTTAAAATTATTTTTTTTATCAGAAATATATTGTCTTTGTTTACAAGAAGAACATATGCTGTACCCCATCCTGCCAAAAGTCTTTACCCTATCCTGCCAAAATCTTTAGTCGCTATAGACTCTCAAGTAAATTAATTAATTGGAGTATGGGAAGCAAAGATCTTGCAAAAACACACAATCACATCAAAAATTACAAGTAACAATATTTTCAGAATTTAAAGTGTTGATACAAAGTTTTAGGACTATCATTATTAAGATCTATTATTTACTAGCTTATTTTTATCTAGTTAAATCCGAACAAAATATGCCCTAAGTTATAAAATATTCTTTCGGTTTAAATATTTGTGTTAAAGTTCAACAACAGCACAAGATTATACCTTTGTCACTGAAGTCGTCAACCAGGATGATTTCTGCAATGAGTTCTGGAGGAGAGCGGTTGATCACGCTGTGAACCGTCCTCAGAAGGGAGGACCAGCCCTCATTATGAAATGGGATAATAATGCTGGTGTTGGGCAGGTTCTCTGCATACAGCGTCTGTTTGCAGCTGCAAACACAAACAAAATAAATATACTTATAACAGTGTTTGGTTTTTTTTTTTTTTTTTTTTTTCATCTTTTTCTACAAAGGGTCACAAGAGTTCATCCATATATACATCAGCCATCAAGCAATTGTGTTGTTGCTTGGCAGGCTCTTTGGTAGATCTTTGTTCACAGAGGTGATGTAGTATTTAGAGTTTGAACCCATGTATTTGCCTTTTCCACAGCAGCTCTACAAACTTGGCTTGATTCCAGGAGCAATTTTCTGAAAACACAGGATTTAACAGATTTCTAAAAACTACTGCAGAGACAATGGTGCTTGCTTTCCTTATTTTCTTATTTTTTATTTTTTTATTTCCCTATTATCTTTATGATGTATAATTGTTTAGGTTTAGTTTCACACAGTGCGGTGAGGTGTTGTTAAGAGATAGGTATTATAAACTGTTTCCTTTACAGGCACCTGGTATGCTTTAAAATTCTAATAAAAAAAAAAAAACAATGTCCCTAAAAGAAGCTAGATTAGAACAACTTGGGTTATTAGAACAAGTTTGGCATAGCCCTTTTTGGAGGGCTTTTTTGAAAAAAAAAAGCCCAATATCACCCTTTAAGGTGATATTACTAATATTTGTAAAAATAAATGTTTACAAATATCTTGAAATTAGTGATGATTTGAAATATTCACACTGCATTAAATCTTGCTTTAATCTTATTTAATCTGCAATTAAAAGCCTGTCTTAGGTGTTGGTTGATGTGCTGTTGTGTGAAGCGAACAAAGGAAAAAAATTAAAGCTTCCCAAAGTTGTGGCAAAAAATCTACCGGTATATTAAAACAACAAATAGCACAAATACAAAAAAAAATCTCTATATACTAATTTAAGGTTTATAAATCCTTTTCTATCTACCATTTGTGGGTTGAAAAAAAAGTTTAGACATTTTGGATTGTAATTCACTTTACAACTTGGCCTTCCAAATAATATTTGAGTAAATAGAATTTTTAGCACCCCTACCGGGGTGGATAATAAATGCATAAATATACCACAACACTATTTTAGACGACGGTCAACTTTTTGCGCTCTCTTTGAACTTTAAAACACATTTTTTAAGATTGACTGAGCTAAAAGGCTCCAAAGAGTCCTGGGTTTCTGGCTTTTGTTAAAATTATTTATGTTTTTTGAGGGAAGTATGTTAACCCTGTACAATATAACCTAGTAAATATGTATTTATATATAAAGCTTGACTTTTTTTAGAGGAGAGACCTTCTCAAAAACAATAAAATGCCGATTCAATTGCAGATTACAATCTGGAAAAATTGAGGGGTTGAAACTTAATTGAATTTTCTGATTCATCTATTAGTAAAAATATGCAATCAGTGCATTCAATATTTTTATAAGTCAAATTTTGATAAATGTTAGCTATTCTAAATTCGCATGTGATGTTCACATAGTTTAAGAAGCAAAACAAAAGACATGCCAAACATTGATACTGTATCTGTTAATGGGAGGGTTAAAAGCACCAGAATTACAGATGTACCTTATATGGACTGTCTTTCAGACAAAGTTTTAGACATATTTCAATATAAGCACCTATGTTGGGGATTTGTCCATGATAAAAAGCAATTTACATAAGCAAAGAGGAGAATATACTAAAATGCAAATAAATACGCTTCAAAAGGCAGTTATCATGTTCAGGGATTACACATTTAATATACTAACTGAACAATTTCTTTGTTTGCCAATAATAAATGTTTAAACTTTATAAACTAAAACAGGAAAAATAAACGAGTACTCATTGAAATTGGAGCTTTGAAATTAATTCAGATTGTTTGGGGTTTAATTATGAACATGAATTCATTAATATTAACTTGACAGAGTAATATTTAAGGAACTTATCAATGGTGAACCTACTATGATGAACATCCTAAAAACTAGGCCAGTTTATAAAATAGAAACACATTTTTTGTGACACTTTGTTTGGGGTTTATTAGCGGCATTAGTAAAATGCAAACAATCTGTATAAAATCAAATTGAATGCATGCAGTTAATAAATTGAGAAGAGAATAAATAACAAACCGCAAACTCCCGAAGCACTGATTAATAAAGCTTGGGGATGCACCAAATATATCACAACACAGCTTTAATTTCATTACTAGCAGAGGTTATCTGCCCCAACATGTGTTCCAAATGATGGGCCGCAGCAATCTCCTTATAAATTACCCTAGCAAGTGGCTGAACCCCTGCAGACGTGTTAATCATGGGGGGTGAGTAATGTCCCCTTGAGAGGGTGTCTTGTGAACTGTGTCAGTCGATAAAAGCAGCTATTGAATATCAGCCAGGATGTACATACGTATGTTTATACACATATAAACACTAAAAGATGCAGAGATGGACAGCTGACTGGGTGGTTTATTTAAAACACCTTGTCCAATTCCACTGGGAGATGTGTGATAGAGAGTGGTCTTTCAGTAAAAACCATCAGTTTGTAGAATTCAGATGTGCCAGGTGCAGGTTTGCGTCTGATCGCCTCAGAGTCACTAACAATGAGCTAATCAGAGGAAAGTAGATGGTGCCCGCATGGCAAATCAGGTGAGGTAGACATCTGTGAAGGTGACAGAAAGACACTAGATGCTTTTTAAAAAACTTATTCAAAATATGTTAGGTTTCTAATGCTATGAAATCAGTAATAAAACTGGGTCATTGGAATTTCTGATGAAGAAAATGTATGGCTGTGAATGAGAATTTATGTTTGCTGAAATATTTAAAAATAGTCATCTCCTCATAAGACAGTGAATAAGACAGGAGCAAAGCCAGACTAAAACTGGAAAGTCCCCACAGATGCATAGAGTGGAATGTATTAATGCCAGATGGGCAATGGAGGGACTGACGACAAAGCTTTAGCCCATTCGCTCAAAGGGTTTTAGAACAAAGTTTTAGAAATATAGGACTAAGTAATTAAGAATAGGCCCACAGGTACCAGGTTTTAATGCAAAAATCTCTGTATAAGGGTAACAGAGTAGGTTTTTTTCTTTATCAATTTACAACCCCCCCACCCTCCCACCCCCCGCAACACCCACGTAAAAGAACACATATCTAGAAGACAAAACAGCTACTTATACATATATTTTTTTTCTTGATTCTATGAATGGATGTTGACACAACACAAAGGCAAAAAAACATCAATAACATATTCAAACCAAGAATTGTAACATCCCATCCACCTGGTAAAAGTGGATGGGATGCTAGGTGCACAGAATCAAGCCTGAAATTAGCCAAACAGTAATGGAGGAATGATGATTGGGTCCTGTTTTTTTCCTATCTGTGACCTGGGTACAGTGTCATTGCTGTTCTGTTGACAATTAATATCTTTGAATCTTGTTTGTTGTGGTGCAAATGTGATGCATAAGTGATCCCTTTTTGAATATATAAAGGTTTGTAAATTTTATTGTTTATAACTGTGTACTTTCTTTAACTCCTGCCTGTGGGACAACAGGTAGAAGTTAGCCTTTGACTACAATCTGGCATGTTTACATTCATGTGTGTCCATTAACATCCACTGTCCTAATCAAATAAATAAATATAAATAAAAATGGAATAATGAAGTGGAGTTAGGAGGATATAACCAACATTTTTGTGTGTATTCTGTTTGATGCAGTGCCCACTGTCATCAATAATCACACCTTATCTGAATATGCTCAAATTAATGGGGTGCACAGATTGTCTGCCAGGTGAGCTGAGGATGGAGTGACGACACAGTTCTAAATGTAAAGCAAAGAGTCTTTAGTGCCGGATCCTTTGATTAATACACGGGTAACTTATTTATAAAGAGAATCAGGTCTAAACCAAGGAGCAGTGACATTAAAAGGTCATCAAACAAATGGGGCATTTTGCACAGACTATTAGAGAGATTTCAGCTTCCCTTCAACAAAACTGCTCAGATTTAATGAAAATCACAGTTAGGATGAAAATCTGACGAAAGATTGATTGACCTTAGTATTGCTGTCTTTGTCAAGGGATGAATAACTTGGTGCTATGTAATTTGCTAAGCCACGAAGCATATCTTTTAGTTAGGTTGGAAACAACTACCAGTATTAGTCCACGAGGCAGACACCCTGTCAACCTTTAAGGCTAGGCATAAAACTTTCCTTTTTAATAAAGGGTTATAGTTAGAGTGGCTCAGGTTATCCTGAGCTATCTCTATAGTTATGCTTAGAGATAGGGACCAAAGCAGTGTCTGTTAGTTCAACTACTAACTTTATGCTATCTGTTTTTTTTCATCATTGTAACTTCATCTGGTCTATTACTATTTGGCTGTGGCACCATCCTGGAGAGAAATGTTGGCTGTGCTGCTGCCATCAACAGCTTTGTTAATAGATGCTGGAGCTTGGCCTGGTTTCTCTTACTATGACTGTATGTGCTCTCTTCCATCCTCTGACATGGGAGCTGGGTTCGACCTTGTCTGCTTGGCTGGGTCTTTCCTGGACGGGGCCACCCGTGAGGCGGGCTGACAGTTACCTTTTACATCTCTGCTTCTTTCTGTATGTCTACTTCTGTCTCTTTGAACCCCAGTTGGCATCGACAGATGGCCGCTCTTACTGAGCCTGGTTCTGTTAGAGGTTTCTTCCTGTTAAAAGGGAGTTTTTCCTCTCCACGGTCACTTGATGCTTAGTGTGAGGGACTGCTGTTGAGTCAATGACTCGATAGATAGAAAACTTTTAAACAGGCTGACTGTGTGATCTAATAGAATTGTCTCTATAAAGTGCCTTGAGATGACTTGTGTTGTGAATTGGTTCTATATAAATAAACTGAATCGAATAGAATTTGAAATGGATGCTAAATGACAAACGATATTTGAAATATGGATAATTTAACTCTCTGTAAAGGATCTGGAACGTACTGTGTGTATCGTTCTTTCACTGAACCTAGAAATATTTTGATTCTTAGCACATATATGCACTATCATACAACAGGTGTTTGGCAGGCGATATATGATCTAGTCACTGGTCAGAGGGTATAAATATTGGTCTTGGAATAGAATTTATTACAAATATGCCTGTTGGTCTAATGGATTTTGTTTCAAAACTAAGCAGCAAAAATGCTGCTTTTTTTAAACACTCAACTTATAAAAGACCAAGAACCTTGTTATTAGAATGAATTCCTTTCAGTGTGGTTCGGTTGTGTTGTCCAGTAGAAGGTGCTACTTTTCATACTTAAACCGAACCTTATTAGTGTTTAGAAGAGAAACTCCTTATCACCTAAATAGCGCCCTTTTAGCTGTGCTGCATGGTGGAGCAGCATCAACGTCTTTGCTGTGTTCGTAAGATGAAAATGTGATGGCAGAACACCGGAGGACATTAGGCAAAAGATTTTTAATATGAAACCAGATACAAAATGACATGCTAGCAATAACCAGAATTTAATATAAAACTGAAACCTATATCAAAGTTACTATCCACTACATTGAAACAAAGTGGAAAATAGTTTGACAGCATGTCCGAGAAACATATTTTGTCTTTTGTTGAAAGTTTTACATCTCTATGAAATTATAAGGTTTTCATATATTTTAGATTTTTTTTTTCATTTTCAACAACCTTATAGGTTCCTCTTTAGTCTGGTCCTTATAAATGTGTCCATTAATGTTTAAGAAAATATGTCTTTGTTATTTAGTAAGTATTTAATACAGCCGGCAGAATAAATGTTTAAAATGTAGGCTAGCTTGAAATATGCTCAGGTGGATGGACCTCAATGGTGCTTAAAAACATCAGCGCTCCAACTACAGATTGCGCGAGCCAACAGAACTGACATAGGCTCCTGGATAGGTGTCGAAATGTCTTCAGAACAACTGAGCAAAACTCCACTTGCCTCAAATTTAAGCCTTCTTTGTGGCCGTGAGTTTAACAATTTGAAGCCTGCTGCATCTCAAACTTGAACCTGTTAAAAACCCCTGCCAGGGAAAGGTTAATTTGTTTAGTTCAAACTGTTAGCAATTTATGCAACATACAATCCTTATTTTTGATGCTGCAAAATCAAAAGGAAACAAATGCTATAACAGATTAAATATTTAATAGTAACCTTTATAATCCAAAAATGCTTTCCCAAAACACATTTTCATTTATCTACATTCTGGTTCACACCAGGATCTGTTTTAGAGTTGTGTTGCTTCCTCTGTCAACAAGGTTATATTATTGTAGGAGAGGTAAGATCAAGGAAGCCCACCTTTCATAAACACGTAAAATAATAAAAAAAATACTTTGAAAACCAGTGGAATTTAAGCTTTTATAACTGTTTTCATATAAAAGATGATCTAGGTTTTGGTGTCACGAAGAGGCATGCCACAAAAAAAAGAAGTGTGATCTGAGGACTTTTAGTGGCATTCAAAGAACAAAAGTTCACTCAGGGGTCTATTATGATTCTAGCTTTCAGAGGGAAACAATTTTAGTTATTCTTTCACTCATAAACAAAATACCAATCATCGTCCAGATGCCCTGCTGTTATAAAATGTCATAATTTTAAAAAAGGATTTTTATGTAAAACACATAAATTATTCAAAACATGAAAAGGCCTTTAAAAGATTGAACTTTTGCACTCTTAACTTCCTATGCTTGTCAGTGACTTACTTTTCATGGCGGATGTCAGGCAAGGAGCGGTTCAGAGAGATTCGGTTGCTGACGTAAATATTGAAGCCATTTTCCCTGTAGGCGTGGTCGACTCGGTCAGTTTCAGTCAGAGGAAACGGCTTCCCCTGTTCACCGTGACCTAGAGAACAAATACAGATATAGTTGTGAGTGTGTGTGTGCATGGTTGTTTGTCCTTGTGTGTCTATGTGTTGCCCTGTAACAGACTGGCGTCCTGTCCTGGGTGTACCCCGCCTTACACCCAAAGTCTGCCAGAGATAGGCGCCGGCCCAACCGTGACCCTGATGGATGAAGCGGGAGAAGATGGATGGATGGATGCATTTTATTTCTAAGCAGTTACATGGTCTTGTACAAGCTTGCAGTCTTATAACACATTTTAAAATTACTTCTTAAAACCTTGGCTTCTTTTTAATCATTGTCAGTTTATAAAGTACCAAATCCAAAGCAAACTGACTATGGCAAATTAATCAGTTAGGGAGAATACAGCTTTCAAACCTCTTGATATTTTTCCAGTACAAATTCAGGCTTTCTTTTATTCAGCCGCTAAAGATATTATTCTGATTGTGACACTACTTTCTTTGTCTTTTACTTTAAATTTTTAAACAAAAACTGCAAAATATCCTGTCATGGTATAAAAATCTAAAAGAGTAAAAAAGCTGCCAAATTTGAAACAAAACTTTTCACAAAATCTGGAGAACTGTTGAATATGACCACCCAAAAACACTACAGTAGAGAGAGTAGCTGCAGTTACTGTTTGTACGGTGAAAATTAGTGTTTGTGCATTATTTTAATATCATAGTATGGTTATTAAAACCTAAAATATTAGTTTTTTTGCTTCTGATATTGTTGCTTAAATGGAAGCACACATGATCTAATCTAAATGTTTGGTTGCATTCTAAAATAATCCAGTAAAATCAAACTCTGGTGTTGTGCAGTATTACAGCAAACGGACACAGCTACTATATTGCCAATATTATCTATAGGCTACCATACTTAGTGCTATCAATTTGTCAGAAGTAAGTTGAAGCAGAGCTGATGTATATATTTTCAGCCTGATGTTTAGTTGTTGGAAAAAAAAGTCAAACATATAAATTTTTTACTAGTTTTTTCAAAGTTCTGTGAAGCCTGAACTTATTTCAGAAGTGCATAAAAAACAGAGCTGCCTGTTTCATTAGCTACCCATCACTGCTCTACACACAAACACAAACATGTGCAGATGGGAGTGTGAAAGCTTTATAGTTGGAGGAGACTGTCAGATTTAACTGTCCTGCCCAGCCCCATTATGCAGAAATGATTTAGATGTATTAAGGAAGGTTAATTACTGTGAAGAATTACTTCTCACTTTAATGGCTCATTTCCAAGATAAATATTTTCACTTAAGTTAGCTCATGTGACTGCATTTTCAAAAAAGCTGCACAGTCCAGCGAGCAGGATGGCAGCTTCAACCGGTCCAGCTCTCTCTCTCAGCTACACTGGAGAATAGTTATTTGGCCCAGCTGTTCCATGGATCAGCCAGAACTGGATAGTTTAACCTTTGCTTCGCAGGCAAGTTCAGTTACCACTGCGTTCCACTCGGGTATAATCTCAGCAAAACGCTATGTTTAGCTTTCTGAATCGAAGGCAGGTTCAGTCTGACTCAGTCCAGTGAGTCCAGACTCTTCTCCGGAGTGATTTGGTGGCTACTTACATAGCTTTAGCTGAAGATCGGCGTGTCTTGCCTTATGGGGCTGTTGGCCACTGGCAAAAGAGGAAGTTAAAACCGGAAATGGTTCCCTATATGACCTTGGTTGCAGAATGTGACATCAGAACTGAGTCGCTGTTATTTATCTGACATTTGACTTCAACAAAAGCATCCTAATGAATGACAACTTTTGGACAGACAGCCTTTTCTATTGAGAGTTATAAGATCTGGAACTCATTACCATTATTTGACATTAAAATTTTCACCTCTCTGGCTTATGAATTTGCAAAAAAAAAACCAAAACATTACTCAGTTTTAAAATTTGCAAAGGTATTGAGAGAGAAGATAAAACGTTTAAAAGACATTTACTTATTTCTTCAGGATATTTTAGTGTAGGTTCTATTTATGTTTACTTTCCATTTAAATGGTCAAGGCCAATCAAGGGAAAGGTGTTGCTGATTAGCCATAACTATAAACACTGCGTTGCAGACAACACACTGATTTTTCGATAGTGGACTACAGTATATTGCATTTGTCCATTTCAAATTAGCAAAAAGATACACTTCCTGGCCAAAAAAAAAGTCGTCACCAAAAAATGGTCACACTCTCTAATATTTTGTTGGACCACCTTTAGCTCTGATTAGAGCCCACATTTGCAGTGGCATTGTTTCAATAAGCTTCTGCAGTGTCACAAGATTTATTTCCATCCAGTGTTGCATTAATTTTTCACAAAGATATTGTATTGATGATGGGAGAGTCTGACCACTGCGCAAAGCCTTCTCCAGCACACCCCAAAGATTCTCAATGGGGTTAAGGTCTGGACTCTGTGGTGGCCAATCCATGTGTGAAAAAGATGTCTCATGCTCC
>JAUZNJ010041516.1:0-10015 GCA_034780135.1 Jordanella pulchra | reverse complement strand
AATTTTGATTTCACCAGCATTTTTCTGACTGTGACTATTTTTTCAAAAAGTGATTTTGAAAAAAGATGGAACAAAGTTCTAACTAGACTCTGTTAGAAGGAAGCTCAAGATTAGGGTCATTACAGGGACACTTTTCAACCACGATGACAATTGACTTAATTGTTGAAAAAAGTAAGAATGAATGTTTTATGGAATGTGTTGTAAAGAATCCTAAATAAGTGAACGCTAAGATGCTAAATTACTAATTTATTAGATAACTGACCAGGTTCTAATAAAGATAAAGAATATTTAAAATGTTCCCTTTTGTGGTATTTTAATCTTTATGTTTTAAATCTCAGCTTATTGTAGAGTTATGAAGTTTTGATTTGATAGGTCGAAGTAACTAAAATTGTAAACAAAAGATCGAAAAAAAATACAGGGACGTTTAAAGTTGTGCAGAAAACATTTAGTGCTAACAGAAAGTTAGAAAGTAAATATCAACATTAGCACTTGTGGGGTTTATATCAACCTTTGTAAGCTTTTTAAGACGTTATAATGCTTTTCCTTCATACAAACCATGCACAGAGAGATATTTGGCTTGATTCTGACATTCCTTATGAGTTCTGGTCAGCCCTTCCCTGACCTGTGAAAACAAACGGTTGGAGAATAGTCTTTAAAAAGCTTAGGAAAGCATGATATAGGATCATTAACAGTAAGCAAGTCACAGTTATTTTAGAGTTTCTTTACAGTTTCTCTTCAATGCAGAGTCCACAAAAAGTTGTGTAAGCTAGTCCAAAGACGAGCTGACAACATAAAAGCACATGGGCAACTAAAGAACTGCTGCCTTTGGTTTTTTAAAAATAAACATTTAAACATTTCGATTAAAGCACAGATCTTTATTTACTCATTCATGATAATAGCTTAACCTTTCTGCATTCGCCCATGTTAAATTATGGCATCAATAAAATAGAGCTTTGAAAAGATTTACTCTGATTATTAATGGTTTGTTGTTGTATTTTAATACAAGGAGACCTTCTTCCACCCCTGTTAATTTGCCTTGTGAAACAAAGGTGTGCGCACTGTAAAGACCATATTGAGGACTGAAGACTTTTTCATTTCCCCAGTAACACATACTGAAGGTTTTGAGATAAAGATTCCTGTAAGTACTTCCATGGTTCCTTTATATGCTTGTTATAGCCTTCATTTTGTTTTATGCACTGGACTTTTACTTTAAATATTTTTGCTCAGTTTTTTTCTAACTATCTACATATTTGGTCTAACTCTATATTACAGTACTCTGACAGTTTTGAAGAATGCAGCTTTTTTATTATTTGTTTTTTCATTTATGAAAGAAAAAATGGCACTGTCTAAGAAATATCCACTCACGAGCAGATGGAAAAAAAACAGTTCAACAACTACATATCAGTAGACACAACCTTTCTCTTAGAAATGATTATTCTCATATTTACTTTAATTTCTTGTTCACAATACTGCAGTTCCTCAAATAATATTTTAAATTTATTTTCAAAACACAGAGGTGCTGCAGATCTGATGATTGTCATTAAAAGTACAACTATTGTATATCTGCCTCCCTTTTGTCACAATGACTGCAGATATTTTCAGCTGCAATAAAATATGCACAAACTTCTACTGCGACTCGGTTCAGGTTTCATAAACCTGGAATCGATAATTGATAACTTTGTAAACCCTCCAGTATTTTACATGTTTCTTTGACTTGGTGGCGAAACAATTATCTGATCCTGTATGTAATGTAAATGTAAATAAAATATTGTAAATAAAAGATTGGAAATTTCAGGAGAACAAGGAACAGATCAAACACTATTACTAATGTGAGAGAAAAATGGAGTTAGTGGATGAATATAAATACCTCAGTCTTCACCTGGACAGTAGATTTGACTAAACAAAAAAGGAACAGAGCAGACTAAACTTTCTAAGGAAACTTGGGTCCTTCGGTGTTTCCAGCAAGATGGAGCATACTGTATCTTCAATGTCTGTTGTGAAGAATGTAATCTCTTCTGCCATCATCTTGAAGAGTCTTTTTCTCTGATGAAGGCCAGCTTTGTTCTTGGAACTCTTCTACAATGTCTGAGGATAGTTTACAAAGAAGAATCATTCATAAAATGTAGAACATTAAGGGTAGCCCTGAACATCCATTTCATTAGTTTGTGCCTTCAATTAGAACCACTGTAAGAAAAACTATTGCGATAGATCCCCTTTGTCTACAGCCATTAGCATCAACAACAACATATTGTCCTAGAAACCCCTTGAAGATTTAGAACATGTATTTCCCCTTCTGAATCAATAAAGAATGGCTAACACGTTAAATAGACTGTGCATGTCATTTTGCTCACTTATCTGATGCGATTCTGGTTGCACCATGTTCATAAATAAGCTTTACATATGCGGTCAAGTTTTTTTTTATGAGCTAAGCACTAAATTAAATTAAAGCATTAAAAGCATAATGGAAAACTCAAATATTTTAAACAGACTTATCATAACTTAGCCAGAATAGCCAGACACCTCTTCAAACTTTTCATCTTTGAAAAGTAGCAATACCAGCAAGACTTTCTTTCCTCAAAGTCATTGTTTTAACTGTAAACAAAAAAGCAAAGACAAAATGACAGCTTGTGAGGAAGAAAGATTTTAAAACATGTAGAATTAAATAGTATACTTGTTAACACAACCTGTCACACCAAGAAAATCAAGAATCAAGTGATATTTTAACCATTACTATGCCTGTGCAGAATGCAGCTAAAGCTATGAAAACTTTATCTTAGCTTTTGTTTACCTTTATCTTATGGGAAAACAATATTATGTTCACATAAACAATTACTTAGTTAAAGAATGAAAGGCTGCTCCCAGCAGGTGTAAGTATCCCCATATATAGAGTATTAATCTTGGGAAGCTGATTAAATCTATTTCGCCAGGTCAAGGCTGCCATTCTTTTCCTAAAGACCCCATTTCCCTGCCAAACCGGGGTTTCCGATCGAGGGGCCTCAATGACAACTTTGATGTGAGCTACATCTCAGACACAAAAATGAGAGGCAAGTGCAAGCAGGGCTGCACAAATGTCCATCCTACCCGCTGCATCTGCACAGATCCCACTCTAAATGGTCACATTGATGCCCCTGCTTAGCTCTCTGCTGGGAGCCCTGATGGAGCCAACACCGGGGGGAATGGGGCACAGCAAAGCCTGGATACCTGCCAACAGACTGGGACAAATTGATTGAGATAAAGCCAGCTCCTACTGCATTTAACTCCCTCTTCTGTTTTGTAAGGTCTTTCTAAATGTAAGTTTTCATTTTGTTTCTTCTTACTCATTCTTATTTGATGATTACATTAAATTGTTTTCTCTCTGTGCTGTTAATTAATATTCAGTTATATTCATGAATGTTTCGAATAATCACAAAAACATGTTGGCCTTCAGCCTCACTATCTGAATTTAGAATGACACTTGAATAAATACAAATTTGGGGCAGAACACTTGGTGTGTGCCAGAGGCATTGTCTGTCAAAACGATGAAGGTGAACTAAAAATTCCCTCCAAACTATGCTTTCTTTTATTAGAGCATCTTAATAAAATAAAATAAAAAAAAAACACTTGAGATGTGATTTACTTTCACTAGCAAATGTTTCTCCTGTCAGGTGCAGCACAAGGACGTGGCACTGATCCAAAACATGTCATGTATTTTCTATTTTTATTTTTTTCAAGTTTGCAAAATTAAATTAAAAGGAAAAATTGTTTGTTTCAAGTTACAATAATTTAATCTGCCACTTTCTGGCTATGCTTCCTTGTTTTATGCTGTCTGTATTCCATTGATGAGGGTACGGCTTCCCTCCCGCAACAGATGGCAGATCAGCCTTTAGGTCACCATCACAAAGATAAGAGTGGGAAGAATCTGGGCGAAAACGGCAGAGTGGTCAGTGTCGATTTAAGGGAGGGGGTAATGGCGCGGGGGGTGGGGGGGTGGCTTAGTGGGGGGGAATCAATAGTAACATAAAACTGATTTAGTGTGTGTCATAAAACATAAGTAAGTGCTGTGAGATGGAGAAAACCGTGGTCTCAATTTAATCTGGACAGCATCTCCACTGTACAGATGAAGTTATGTCAAGAGAAGAAGAGCATTGGGAAGGGGGGGGGAGGGTGGGTGGTAAAAGGAGAAATAGAAGGGAGGGGCTAGAGGTCCACTAGATTGAGAGAAAGATGCAATAAAATCTAAAAAACAGACACTTAATTGTCATATTAGATGCTCTCTCCAGTGCTTGGCTGAGTGGAAGGTTAGCTCCCATTCATCATCTGGCTAACAGCCACTTGAATGAAATTACAATTAAAATCTGCTCAATATTGTCCCTGGGATGTTTTGCGAGCATTAATTTTTTCCCATTGATTCTCTACCCCCCATAAATCAGAAATGTTGCGGCGCATGTAATGTTTTATAGAGAAAGGATTATGGTGTTATGAAGCTAATGTAGCAGAACCGTCTCATTTACACACAGCCTCCCAGACCGCTTTACAGGGGCCAGAGTTATTACACCCTCACAGTGACTATAACACACACAACTCACTGACATTGTTTAAACAATTCCCATACTGTAGCCTTTCATGATCATAACAGTGTTATGTTGAAGGATGATGTTTTAGAAGCACTCTAAGTGTGGCAGCAGCCAGAGACAAATATATTAAGCAAAGGCTCTGTTCAACTAAAAGAAAGCATAATATCATAAAACGTAACTGTGTTATGTTCTCTCAAAATTTCTTTTAATTTGGGGATCAATTACTAACTTTCTCAATTAATGAAAAGGAAAAAAATTCCCTTGTTTGAAAATTTAACATCTAGCATATGGTTAATTTCCAATCGAATAATGAACATTTCTGAATCCAGCATGTTTGAAGGCACAGAGAGTTTGGAAGATTAAAAGGTTAAAATTCCGACTTTGTCTATAGTTCATCCTTCATGTATTCTGGACCCATTTCTCTTTTTCGCCACCAGTATACATAAATCAATATTTGTGGCAGTTAGCCTATCATTGTACCAAGACTTGTCAGTCCCAAAGTAACCAGGACTGGGACAGAATGGAATGACAAAGGAGTGAAAGAACCAGAGCCTGTTGAAATCACGTACCATACTCCTGAATTACAATAAAACAGCTTAGCTCTCCCTCTTGGCTGTTTACGCGGCCCCATTAATAACGTCTGCTTTATTCAAACTATCCGTGTTTACCCTTGTTGGAAAGCTAATTTCATCGGTTACAACACCAAGCTTTGTGTGTGGTCTTAACCAATAGTGAGCGGACTTTATGAACCATTACATGAACAAACTGTGTGAGTAAAACTCTGACTGATAGGGAGTGCTCGTCATACATCAGCACCTGTCCCGGAGTCAAATCTAAACAAAACTCAAAGGGGATGATTTTGTTTTGTAGGCTAGAAGGTTGGGAAAACAAATATACTAGGCTCTAACCAGAAATACTACAGGATGCTTTACTTGTAGCCGGGAATGCTAAGCTTTTACCTCTAGGACCAAACTTTTTTAATGTAAAATGGTAAAAACAGGGATTTTGATGAAAGCAATACAGCTCATATTTAATTCCAGGATAAAGTAACAGTCAACAGGAGCAGAGGTGATGAAACTATTATGACTAGAAAAAGCAGAGAGAACATAACGCTATGGGTGGAACTTAGCAAATAGTGCATAATGGGAGAAAAGAGAGAAATAAGCAGAATGGGGAAAATAGTGGTCTTTATGTCCTCCAGCAGCCTAAAGATACAACAACATAAACATAGAAAATAGCTGAGGATGACTTAAGTATTTTAGATGAGGTATGAAAAAAAGGTAGAGCCAAGGAAAAAACATCTGTCCAAGCTGAATTGTCCCCGCCAGATTGGGCTTTTCACTCTACCTCCTTCTACTTCTCTATTAATCTAGCATCTAATCAAACACCACTCTGTTTTTATCTATAAGCTCGATTAAAATGAACAGTTTTAAGCCTGATCTTAAAAGTAGACAGGGTGTCTTCCTCACAGAGTAAAACTGTTAGTTGCTTGCATAGGAAAGGATCCTGATAACTACATCTACCTCCCATCTTTTCTTTTGACAAATCTCTCATACCAAGTTATCAACTTTTAGATATATCTATGTGGTTAAAGTAGGTGAAGTTAGAATAAGTCTTTTGTGCTTTTAAGAGACAGGTATAGAGAGTACTGTGGCCTGGAAGGTCAGCTATCCCAGCACTGACTATCACACTTTAATCTGAGCATGTGTGAAGGAGACTCGGCACTGAAGCATCAAATCATCATCACATAAACTGACCCTGACATTAGCTAAAAAGGGTGATGGATCATGTGGGTTTGTTGTGCTGAGAAGGTTTGTCCCTTGATAGGACCCTAACTCAAATCTAGTACAGCTCCCTCCTATTTTCATTGCCACTAGACATCCCTGAATAGCACCAACCCTTACACATACACACACATAGTTAGTTTTCTCTCTTCTGGGTCAGCAGCACAACAAGGCCATATCATAACAATAACCTCTTGTTCTTGCCAAGCGTTGGTCTTTGCACCTAATGAGTAAACTGTTGTGTTTGTAATAAAATTAGAAAATGTTTACAAGTAGAAGGACAAGCATCTCCTGGAATTTCAATATGAAAATGAAAAGCTGTAAGTCTGTTTGACAGCTCTCGCAGCAGCCGGTGACTACATGTAAAAATGATGAAATATCCATAAGTGCAATGGCCTGCACTGTTTCCCCTGCATGGTTTTCAGAGAGGCAGGTGACATGGTAAGGACACTACAAGCATTCACATCCATGACAGCTTTACTACTAGCATAAAAGACATAGTAAGTGAGGTGCAGAGTTATACTTTTTATGCCTCCATTTCTTGAGGAAAAAAACACCTCAGATATTTAGGGGGTGGCACTTTGGGCAGAAAAACATGATACCATTTTATATTTAATATTATATTGTTGAGTCTATTAAGTCCTTATGCCAAGCTTAAATTAGTATAGCTCCTTACTAGGGTTAGATTCAATAAAAGTACAAAAACCTATGCAGGATTATTTAACCTTCAAAGGTTGCATGGATCAAAAAAAAAAAAAACCAAACAAAAAATAACATTAAAAAAATCTTTTCATTTTGCTGTAATGCATATACTGAAGTCATATTTGCCAGACACCTCAATGCACAAAAAAAAAGTGATTTGCTTCTTTAACCAACATGGGATATTAGTGTTTCAAGAAGGGTCCATAAAGACTCTAGCTTTTCTTCCCGGAGGGACATTTTGAATTAAACAAGGACCCGATCTGGCTTCATCCCTTACAGGATAAAAGAAAACATAAAAATATGCTTAGAATATTAATTATACAAGTTAGAAAAGTAATTCAGTGACTTTAGTTTACTCTTGAGGCTAAGTTTGTTCATTTAAAATACTATTAGTCTTCTACATGTTAAGGTAGTACTACATCTATGTTCAACATTCACTGAAGAGGTCAGTGTATAGTATAATATAAATGATATAAAATGTACTAAGTAATTAAAATAATTTGAATCTTTAACAAAACTGTTTCTTGTATAGTAATCATGGAAATAAGTCTTTTTGCTCTTTATTATTTATAACATTGGATATTTGTGACCATTGATGTAAAGAGAACTCACTGTTTTTCTTTAGAGTAAAGTTTGGTTTTCAATGTGCTATGGAGTTGCTCTTAACATGGGATATATTGTAATAAAGGAGGTGAAAGCCAGAATTACTAACTTAAGATCTTTTTGCGTAAGCACCTTAAGTTTGAAACTGTTTGGCATCAAGATTTGAAGAATGTATTTTCAATTTTTTAAAGTTTTTTTGTTTTTTTAGAAAGGTGAGTTATAATGCTAAAAGAATACCTGGCTAACAGTAAGATCCAGACAGTGCTATAGCTGGCATTCAAATTCCTGCACCTAATGAGCTATAATACCTGGAGATAACTAGAGGAGTCTATTCATACAGAGTTTGACAATTAGGAAACATTTATGAATAATTCCTTTAGAAAAAAAAATTTAAAAAGTCACTTTAATTTAGGATTTGTTTAAAAGCTCAAACTTAGTATGCTAGTTCAAGCTTACAATTATTATTTTTTGTTGTTGATTTAAACAAACACAGGCCATGTAAAGATGGTTGATTTTTAAGAATGATTTATTTAATGGTAACTTAGGTAACACCAAATTATGTGCTATTCATTCAAGTAGTGATTTGTTCTGGGTGGATGTAGTTTTCACATTCAGAGGTTCAAAACCTAGTGACTAAATTAGGTTTGCTTATTGCTTATTTTATAAAAGTGGCTGACAAAGCAGGTTGTGACGTTTCAGTCTTTTAGGCTTGTGACAAACACTACAAGCCACTGTTGTAAACTGTACAAAAAATAATTTGATAAAAGCTATGCATTACTGCTGTAATGATATCACTGTGAATAATGTTTTTTAAAGGGAAAATAAATAGTGGCTTGAAACAGATTAGGGGTTTACTGGGTCTTTGGGGGGAAACATGATAGGTGCAAAATAAATGCATTATAAAGCAGCTTCTTCTAATTCAATCTTTATTTTAGATCTTTACGGTGGACCCAGGCCTCTACTGTCAGCTGCCGACTGCCATAGAGCGCCACATCTTCTTGATAAATTCTCAAGGCAGTCTGCAAAACGCTCCTATAACAGTGACAGGAGATGATTTCCCGCCACTGACAAGCCTTGGTATTGAGTATGATAACACTTACTTTGTCTTCATCCTTGGCTGGAGTATAATATCAATCCGTTTGATGATCCAGCAAAGCGAGTCGAGCACTTGTGTATCAATCTTCATACATCGCTGCCTGGTGTCTAACAAAAAGCCCAGAATGGGATCATTCAATCACCCCTCTGCTGTGCAGTGTGCACATCGCTTGCCGTTCTCTCTGCAGCTCAAGTGTCTCATGCCCTGTCAGCATTTGCTCTATTTTTTATCCTCTTCTTTTTCCTATCTATATCTTTCACTTGCCAGGGATAAAGACACAAATTACAGATGATCATATCGCTTTGTGCTCATCATGACTAAATCTCATGTTTTATCAGTCCATACAGCGTGTCATCATCTTTCAAGTATCCTGGTCTTTTCATGAACAGAATGTACAACAATGCATTTTTAACACATATATTTGAAAAAATGTTGAATGGAATATTTCTGCTCTATATTATTAAAATATATAAGATATATATAAAATGAAATCAGTTTACCTTTGGGTAAATTTTACAGTTTTCTGAATATATTAGAATAATATCAAATCTAACCTTTTTCATCTATGAAAATGTTTGATCTAATTTCTTTCTACTATCTTAATTTCCTTTTGCACCTTATGCAACGTCAACTTTAAAATGCACATTATCTTACCCCAAATTAAACTTATCCTAATAATAAAAAGAGAGCTATTGCCAACACATTAGAAGTCAGAAATTAAATACTTATTTCAAAAAATTTGCAAACATTGCAAACATAATACTTTTTATGTATGTATTTTATTATGTCTATGAAGTTATAATCAGTAATTTTTCCTAGTGGTGGCTTTTTTCACATTCTTTGCAGGGATGAAATGCAGAAGTCCTGCAGAAAGTCTCTAGGCCTTGTCTCTCTATTCTTATTAGCAATCAGGGACAGCTTGCGGAATTTTACATGCAAAATAATCCCTTGTTCAGGACACTACTTATAAATTATTATCAGGTGGTTGTCGTGGTGGGCTTAAGGTGACGAACCCACATGCAGAACACCACTCGGGAAACGGGAAAAAGTTAAACAGTTTATTAAAATGTTCACAGGTTGCAAGTTTCCGGTTCTGGTTCAGGTTCTGGTTCCGGTTCTGGTTCCGATTCGGGTCCAAAGCGGGACTCAATGAGTACTATAACGAGAGTTGGGTTAGGCAGGGAATCCAGTGCGGGAATATGGTTCAGGTTCGGTGGGTACCTGGTGTGGTTACGATTGAGCCGGGAAGGAGGAGATCCAGTGAGATCCAGGGAGCG
>JAUZNJ010041515.1:0-33936 GCA_034780135.1 Jordanella pulchra | reverse complement strand
TAATTACAATCCCCAAAGTATTGCTTTGACCAGAATTTATTTTACTCATTAGGATTAGGTTTTGTTTGATTGAATAATATTGAGACAAATAGATCTCCATGCAAGTTTTGATGAATTTTTCAGATCATTTTTTTCAGTTTACGCACCAGATAAATTCCAAGTTGTAACTATCTGCACTCAGCAGCAAAGCTGAAAATCATTTGGACGAACATCTATTGACTTTGTACAACATACCAGTATCACTGAGACCAAATCAAAGCCCTGAGCAAAATACTGCCACCACCATGCTTGGAAGTTTCATCCAACGTTTTAAGGTTTGAAAACATCCAACTTTTACCTTAAAACTTTTTTATTGAACTGATTTTTTTGTCCATTTTGGTACAGAGGCTTGTTTCCTGGTATCTAGACATTATTTGTTCAATTTTATAGTCTTTTTTATATTTTATCTCTTTAATTATTCATATACATGAATTATTCAAAACACCTTTTTGTCACCAGAACACACTTCTCTGTGTGTGTTTTCCTATTATTTGTATTTCTTATTTTTTTCAGAGGCACAGCACTTTGAGTTGTTAAGCTACTGAAATGTGCTGTATAAGTAAACTTGTTTTGTTTGCTTTACGAGTTCCTGCAACTCTGGTCTTGTGATGAAAATGATAAAAAACTTGAAAACAAGAGGCTAAGGTTTTCATCCGTCACATTCGAGGTAAGCTTGTATGCTCTTAGATCAAAATTTTAAAAATAAATACATAAATAACAATAGACCATATGACCAGATATAAATTGTAATTGTTTTAAAAATAAAATCAAATCAGTTTGATTTTTAGATGATGAGATTTCTCTCTCTAAACATACTAACATGACTTTTTTGTACCTGAATAATTACCTTGTGACGATAGGATCAGCAGCATGATTGGGCCCCCACCGTCCAAGCAAACCTCTTCCAGTCAAACCAGTGCGTCCACAAGGATTTCTAGGAAGAGAAAACACAACAGCTCTTCAGTAATGAGCACAAAGCAGGTTTATAGTCCTCCACAATGGAACAAGCACCCACAGAAAGCCATTGTCCAATAGTTTTTTTTTTTGGTGTGCATTCATATTAAAGATTCATTAGGTCTGATTCTCATATTTTATACTACAGGTCTGTAATGCAAAAGACTGCTGCATGGTGTGGGGTCATTAACCAGATTCAAGCGGTATGTTGTCAATTCCTTTTCAACTTACAGTGGTTTTCCATTTTCGACCTTGAAACTTCCCTCAAAGCTGGTTCTGTCCACAGTACCATCCACAGCATTGAACTTTGGAGAGAAGGATCTGCAAGACAAGCAAATGATGCAAAGAAGTTGTATAAAATACCTTAAAATACCTAGATTTTCTCACATTATAGTCAAAAACGTTGATATCTATATAGATATATAGATGTGATGGTCAACAGTAGCTCTCGACTGGGAAGCATTTTACATCTAAAATAAAAGTTTGGTGTACATTTCTGTTCAGTTTCCAGAACTCTAATAATCCAAATATGTAAATGTATAAAACTAACAGCACTAACAAGTAAATAGAGTTAACGTATGTGTTAGGATTTAAAAGTAAATCGTCCTAATCTGGAGATTATGTATTTAAGTATGGATAGAAAAGCTGGTTAGAGTTGATGTGAAGATGGATGGACCTAAATACAGTACGATGAAATCCTCAAAAACTTCCTAAAGGCTCAAAGGTGGTTAAGACTGACCTAGTCAAAGTCCAAACAGAAGTGCAATTGGTAGTTTACAGTAAGACGGTTCTTATTCAACCTGACTGAGCTTGAGCGGCTCAGATATTAGTTTCTGGATATAAAGTCAACAGAGACATAACTTTAAACATTTGTAGCTGTAGTTGCATCAAAAGGTGGATCTATAAAACATTAAATCTGGGGAACAGAATATACAGTAAGGTGTCACTCTTCTGCATTTTTATTTGCAACCAGTTTGGTTTGATCTATCACATAAAATCCAAGTTAACATTCATTAGACCTTGTGTTTCCAATGCAAACGTAGGTGAAATCTATTGCATTAAATATATGCAATAGGCATTAAACAAGGTGAACATTTTTAAAGAGAAATCTACTCTCGTAGCTTCTGATCAAATCTTCCAAAGTGTTCAAACTGTTATAAGTATTTAAAAAGAAGGTCTTACTCACCCAATCTCAGGATCAGCCCAGGGTGGGCTCTTTAAAACAGCTGGAGCAGTGTAGCAGACTGGCTTATACTGGGGCCAGCTCTGATTCCAGTCCACTTTATCATCAGGGACAGGAAAACGCTTGATGGTGGACCCAGGATATTGTGGACATCTGGCCTTTGCATGAGGTACTGCTGAGCAAGGCATTGTCCAGATACTGGTAGTGTAAAGGCTACAATAACGCCCACAGACAGGTTTGATGTTTTGATGTTTACTGGTTCTGGTGATGTGATGGGATGAGCAAAGTAAAGCAGGTCTGAAGAGGACAACAACGACAGAGAAAAAAAAAAACAAACAAATCATACCTCTCCTTACCTTTATTCTTCGGCAAACATAAAGCCAACCACCTACTTTCTCCTTGCAATGTTACTTTAAACCCCAACAAATTTACAGCTGGGATGCTCATACCTGGCTCCAGGGGTGCAGACGGTAAACGGGAGTCCGAGCAGAGTGATCGCCAAACGAATCGTTCCCGTCCAGTGTCGCCTGGAAAATGAAAGAAGCATTCCTTGAGTAATTGATCCGTAATCTGCACTCTACACTCCCTACTTATGTACCGTAACCAGGAAGTCCACCGCGCTGCGCGATGACGTAGAACAAATGCGTGCAGTCCCACTATTCTCCATGGAGACATGATTGATTTCGAGAATAAAGCCGTAAAATTACGAGAATAAGGTCGTAATATTACGGAAAACAGTCATAAAATTAAGAGAATAAAGTAAAAAAAAATATTCGAAAATAAAGTCGTGAAATTACAAGAATGAAGTTGAAAAATTAAGCGAATAACGTCATAAAATTATGAGAATAAAGTCCACAACCACAACAATTTCTCCTGGATCGTTTGGTTCTTTCCTCGATACAGAGATAGTATTTTACACAATCGTTTTAAAGTTCTGATACTGATAATAAATTGATGCTGCTGCGCTAAAAGACTTAATATCTCCCTATTTGTGAAACCGATGCCAAAGTATAGCTTCACGAGATGCTCGACATTCCTCCTTTTAGGAAGAAGGCGCTTATTGCAAGAGTTGTCATATATTACAACTTTATTCTCGTAATATTATAACTTTATTCTCGTAATATTACGACTTTATTGTCGTAATTTTACTGCTTTATTCTCGTAATATTATGACTTTATTCTCGAACTACAAAAAATATATAGCCTATATATAATAGCCTGGCTCAAATACTCCATCGTAAAAGTATTAAAAAGAAAGAAATAATAGTAATAAAAGAAGGAAATATAACATATTCCCTGAACAAAAACAACAGAATTAAAGAAAACCAGAGAAATCCTTGTCCTGCACCACAGAACTGAGCTATAGACAATGGAAGAGTGATTGAAGACTTATATTATATCACGGTATTTTACGTTCATGATCAAGATTAAGTATTTCAAAGAAATGTAACACGAACAAGTACATATGAAAGAATTGTTTAAACATCTCATTGCCTTAAAAAATACATTATCACATACTAGAGTAATATTTTAGTGCTATACTGTTGAGAATTTGGTATCTGCAAGAGCACGGAGTCACATAAACTTTGAATTTGTAAAAAAATAAGTAAATCAGAAAGGTTAACTTTAGATATTTTTTCGTATGATTAGAAATAAGTGAATTATAGAGGTTTGCTATATTTTCATACATAACCAAATATAACCTTTCTTGTATTTTTGACACAAATGTTTTTTTCTCATTATTTCAGTCACTCTTACAAGTACTACAATAAATCAGCTCTACTTTAAAGCAAATGATTAATTAGAAATTGAATAACGTAATTTTCAGGGCTTCATATATACTAAACCCACAATCTCCAAGCAGACTTTCCCCTTCCAATATGGCGAATGCACTGACGTGTCGGCGTCTTCTTTTGCCGAAAATACTGGTGGCTGTCGCTCCCATCGCTCCCTCCAAATGCGCTTGTTTTGATCTCTCAGATGGCGCTCTTGCCCCGCCCAAACAACACAGCCCTGTAACCATATCAAGCGCACCTGTAGGATGCCGTAGTTTTGCACGCGCATTTACGCTAAGCACCTAGACCCGAGACACGCTCGCGCACTAAATCCATTTACGGTGTTGGTAGTAGAGAGGAGCATTACATCTCTCTCGTTGCTCGAATGCGGTCCGATTCCTCAAAACAATCATCCGCCGTCGCTGAGCTTCGAAAAGCCGGGAAACTTCACTGAAAGCAGCGGCATCATTCGGAAGGAAACACCCTAAAAAGAGAGCGGGGACGGTTTTTAGTGAAAGAATGGCGGATCCGTGTAGCGATGTCCCTGTCGAGGCCGAAGACTCTGAAATTGTTGTTGATACAACCGGGCCGGCCAAAGCGATTAATCCCGGTGCTGTTTCTGACTCTGGACCGGACCCCGATTCTGGTCTTGGCGCTGCAGCTAACGCCGCTGCTGCCCATGACTCTGGTCCTCGCCCCGTTTCTGTAACAGCACCTGAATCCATCCCCATGTCCGTCTCCAAATCGGAGGGAGCAGCGGCCCCAGGTTCTGGCGCCGCATCAGGTACGTCCACTGCCCGCACTATAACCGAACCCATGACCGTGTCTGGACCAGAGGCAGCGCCCCCGCCTCGTTTACCCAAAGCAGAAGTGGAGACAGTGAAGGGACAGCTATTTGATGTCGGACCCCGCTACACTAACCTGGCTTACATCGGTGAGGGGGCGTACGGGATGGTGTGGTGAGTACTGTTAGCTAGCTAACATCTGATGATCCCCATCAACCAGGGCAGCATCTCAGCCCGACTTCACAGCCGCCCATCTGCTGCTTCTCAGGCTAGCTGAGCCGCTGCAGGCGGGGCTA
Source organism: Jordanella pulchra (assembly GCA_034780135.1). Taxonomy (NCBI): domain Eukaryota; kingdom Metazoa; phylum Chordata; class Actinopteri; order Cyprinodontiformes; family Cyprinodontidae; genus Jordanella; species Jordanella pulchra. The sequence goes on along the minus strand of JAUZNJ010041515.1, from coordinate 28,904 downwards.
TCATAAGCTCTATCGGGAGTGGTTGCGCAGGACGCGGTTTATTTTACAGAAATCTGTTTGCAAGCTGCACTCAACCTCACATGTGATGTAAAGGCTAATTGGACCACAGCCCTCAGGGTTTGCAATGCATTTCTCGTCGTTGTGCAGGAAGAAGCTGTAGCTTCCAGGAAGGATTTGTTGGTTTTAATGAGGCCTTTTTCCTCCTGGTATCACCATATGTGATCTGCAGCTCTGTGTGTGTGTGTGTGTGTGTGTGTGAGCTGGACCCTCTGCTCCCATCGCTGCCCTTTTTGGACCAGAACATTTAAATCAGCATGTCTCACTATCTGGTTCAGTTTTACTTGCATGATCTCCTCCATGTGATGCCACCATACCTGCAGTTGGTGTTTGTAAACATTGCAAACTGTTTGGTTCAGTAGACAAGGATCAGCTGCTGTGCAAAAATAAAAATAAGTTCTCCTGGAAATGCATTGGTTAGACTTTTCCTGGTTGATAACAATTTATTGTTTTAATTTATCTTAGAGATGCATTGTTTTCTTTAATTTGAATAACTTAACATGTTAAATAGAGTTAGGGCTGAACAAATGTGTTAGTTTTCTTCCACACAGGATCTAATCTGCCAATCATGGGGAATATAGCAGATTAGGATTCTTTGTTGATGTATCTCAATTCCACCTGTAATAAAATGGGTTTTTTTTTGTTTTTTTTTAATACACTAATTGAACATCAGGTAAAGTTTACAGATGTTCCCATCAGACTGATTGGACTTTTTTTTTAATCTAACCATAAAAGGGTGTGGCAAAGTCCTTATTGTTTGATGCATTGACAGACAGGAAATGAATGGAGCTCTTAGCTGTATTGCACTCAATGCATAGAGGAAACAAAGTGGATTTTTGTAATATTTGACCTGAGGATCGCTTATCGTGGATAATTTGTCCAAATTCTGTCAACAGACATGCATTACTTAAAAAGAAAAGAAGGTTTAACCAATATAGTTAGTAGAAAACGAAATCAGAACCAGGAGCTTAGCGTCAGTCAGTAAAAGCCTAATGTTTTTACATTTTGTACGTAGATGTTCAGTCCTTCAGGGAAATGTGCAATCAGGCGTTTTTTGCCGATAGCAGAGCTACACTGTAATATCTTTGCTCTTGCAAAGTTTCATGCAAAACCCAACTTCTATAACCCCAACAAAGGAAGTAGCAGATAGATAAAACTTATACTCTCTGACGCACGTTACACACCACACCTTCCTACATCTCTTTACAACGCCCATCTAGAAAGAAATCCGAGCTGTGCATCTTCTCAGGTCCTGCTGCAGACGTTTAATTTGTGCGTGAGTTGTGCAGTGTGTAACGCCACGCCTGGTTTTGTCCCTTTCTTTACCATATCCAGCGCAGCCCTGGACAACTGGACCCAGCAGAGAGTGGCCATTAAGAAAATCAGCCCGTTTGAACACCAGACGTACTGCCAGCGCACGCTGAGAGAGATCAAGATCCTGCTGCGCTTCAAACACGAGAACATCATCGGGATCAATGACATCATCCGGGCGCAGCAGTTGGAAAACATGAGAGATGTGTATCCTAAGATTGTCTGGGAGGTTTTTCTCATTTCAAAGTGAACTGAAGGGTAAACTTTCAACTCGGACCAGTGAAGCCCTGTCAGTATTTTAGCAATTTTATTGTTTGTTTGTGACTCTCTGTGTTAGTTCTTATCATCTGCTCCTGCTACATTTAATAACCTGCAAAGGAATTGTGCTGAGACCCATTTACTCCCACAATTCATTGCAGCAGGTTGTGTTGTTTCATTTTTTAACTTTTTTTTTTGCTGTGTGTGAATTCAAGCGGCACCTCTGCTCCAGTCCAATTTATTTCAGGCGGCGGCTGTCATCCGACGAGGTTAAACAGGACGGATCAGTTGGAGATCTGACTCCCCCGCCCCCTCCGACCCCATCAAACTCTTCCAGGAAGTTTAAAAAAAGTAACGCGTTATCAAATTGGCTGCGTTAGGATTTATATCGACTAATTCAAATAGAGCCGAAGTTGATCGGAGTTTTGAAGGTTTTATTTTTCTTTGACGTTACACTGATGGTGGCACAGAAAGTGAAAGTAACTCAGGTCGGCCTTCGGGGGGGGATTCCCGCATTTGGTTTCCCACACACATTAAAACGCCTCCACTAAAGATAGCCGTCAGACTGCTGTATCTCCACCAGGTCTGCACCATCCTGCAAACGCCCATATTGTTAGACGCTGTGGAAGCATAACTACTCGGCCAGAAATCCTTTAAAAAAAAACTGCATTTTTGATGTCTAACGCACAAAATTGCATAAAATACCCTAAAATGCATGGAAGTAGTTGTACTTTTCCTCTGTCGATACATCCTGCAGGTCTACTGTAAACCTTCTTTTATTGTTATGAGACTTTCTCCGTGCTCTTATGCAATAATTCAAATTCTGGGTTCTAACCTGGACATAGATTACTTCCTTTTTATTATTTTCAATGCAGACTTTAATAAAATCCTTAAAACGAAGTGAAAACTCGATCTTTAATATTCTCGAGCTTTCAGAAAATTTAAAACCTTTAATATCAGTTTTAGAAATAATAACATAATAACCAACGTTTAAAAAGTTGAGAGATTTTCATTCGTTTTTCTATTTTCATTTAGTTTTGCTTGTTGGATGTAATTCATTTGTGTTTGTTAGCTAGTTTTGTTTTTTTTTTTTCCTCAAATCATTTTTTATGAGTTTTAGTTATAATTTTATTCTTTCATAATATATAACTTAAATACCAAAGACACGACAAAAAACATTAATGCCAAAAAAAAAAATTCCCAAATAACCTGAAGCGAGGCCTGCTATGAAAGCATTATAATAAAAAGTTGTTTTTGTTCATTTCAGTTAACAATAACCTTGATAATAACAAATAACATTGATTTCTAATTAACTGCGGTTTTCAGAAGGAAGTCACTAAATATGTGACGTTTTTAAAATGATAAAATAAAATAAAAATCCACTTTTAACCCTCAAGAAGGACATTTGTAACATCAACGTGTTAGCTGTTGACACTGCAATGTTTTCACTAGATTTAGGTCAGAGATAATCATGAAGAAAGTCACTATTTCTGGATAGATTTCATCACGTTTTAGTTCTTTCAATCCAAATGACCCATTTTTTAATTTGTTTTCCAGTTGAATCGATCAGATTTCTGATTTAAAAATCTCTCCTCAGCATCACATGTCCTCCACTGCATTTAACAATGAATGTGAGGCAGTTTTCCATGTTTTCATCTTGCCCAAATGTTTAGAGTTTGTTTTTTTTGGCAGAAAGAAAGTGCAACCCCCCTGTAGACCTTTGAATTTAATGTTTTTGGACTTCCCTTACAAACTTTCCTATATAGGTCCTAATAAAGCCTCACAAACAATGTGTAACATCATATTTATCCCCCAGGGAAACAAAGTTTGTGGGATGGTGGGAAATCTACATTTTAAAGGCAGCTAAACATTACAGAGTTTAGTTTTAGTTCAGCTCTTTGTGGATCTAGAGGAAAGGTCGTAGCATTAGATTTCCTTTCTTCATCTGATAACCATGTACCTCTGTAGTCTGTTTTTCTTTCTGCGTGTTTTTTTTTTTATGGTTTACTACAGTCTGATTAGAGGATCTGATCTTTGCAAAAAAACATGTTTCACATTACTTCTAAAAAGTGAGACCGTTTCAATGCTTTCATAAAGAGAACAAAAAGGTGGAAGTTGGTTTAAAGTGAAATGAATTCGTTGGCCTTGACCCGTCCGTCTGCTCAGCTACATCGTGCAGACGCTGATGGAGACGGACTTGTACAAGCTGCTGAAGACCCAGCGGCTGAGCAACGACCACGTCTGCTACTTCCTCTACCAGATCCTGAGGGGGCTCAAGTACATTCACTCCGCCAACGTGTTGCACCGGGACCTCAAGCCGTCCAACCTGCTCATCAACACCACCTGCGACCTCAAGGTGAGCCACATTCCTGGGCTTTTCATGTGTTTGGTTTGTTTACATGCGAGCGCTTGTGATGATTCAAACGCCCCGTAGGCGACAGCTGCTTTTTAACTTTTGGATTTTTGTTTGCTTTTTTTTTCAAATGGCTCAAAGTTTCATAAGTTGTAAAAGTTTCACAGTTCCCTTTTTTTTTTTTTCTGTTTTTACTTTCCCCTTTAAGTCGTAACATTTTTCCATTTGAGCAGAAACCGACATGCAGAGACGGTTTGCGTGTTTGTTTATAAAATGAAGAACATTTTGGACTGTTGTGAAGTGAAGAGCATAGTTGTTCTGTCAAGAATCAATTAAATGCAGCGTTTCCTGTCTGGTTACACTGAACCTAACCGCTGGATAGGTTTCTGTTTCCCTCCTCTGTCGTTTATCTCTTTAATCACCAGAGAGAAACAGCAGACAGAAGCTCCCAGTCAGCCGCTCTTCAACCTCAGTTAAAAGGGATCTAAACTAACACTCGCCACACGAATTCTAGCTAACAAAAGAAGAAAACAACATTTTGAAAACCAAATGTCTTTTTTTCCTTCCGTGTCACTATTATGAGATGTTTTTATTTTGTTGGCTTATTGCATAAAATCCATTGAGTTTCATGGTTTGCGAGACTTTTACTGAGCGAAGGTGAGACGCTCTGTTTGATTCATGCTAAATAAAATGAAAGATCTTTGTTGTTTTTGCAGCCTTTTGTCAGTTTTTTGTTTTTTTTATTTTATGAAGTGAACCTTTCAGGGTTTGCAGTGAGACCCTGGATTAGCTGATTGCAATTATGAGAACAAAGGCAGGACATTCAACAAAAATCGATAAAATAATGACGATTCGACATTAATGACCATTAGTGAACCGATTGCAGCTTCCTGGCCGATCAACCGTTCCTGATCATTAAAAAGGGAGATAAGATCTGTGGGAAAAGATGGGTTTCACATCTAAGTATTGGCCAATTACCGAGATCGAGGCCGATAAATCAGTGCAGCCCTAATAGAGCCCTAAATGTTATTATTCTGTCAACTCGTTTAGACTTTAGAAGCAGATCTGAAATATGGATCCCATGGCTCCAGTTAGGGGCTGATTATTTTGAACCCCTGCTGTCTTCCTCAGATCTGTGACTTTGGTTTGGCACGGATAGCCGATCCGGTGCACGACCACACCGGTTTCCTCACCGAGTACGTAGCCACGCGTTGGTACAGAGCCCCAGAAATTATGCTCAACTCAAAGGTAAGGGATGAACACACTTTTTTTTTTTTATGACTTAGACATTTCCACAGTTTTTTTTTTCACAAATCATATGCGAGGGGTTTTGTGTTTTTTTTTTTTTAGGGCTACTCCAAGTCTATTGACATCTGGTCTGTGGGCTGCATTCTGGCTGAGATGTTGACCAACAAACCCATCTTCCCTGGGAAACACTACTTGGACCAACTGAACCATATACTGGGTGAGAGATTAAAAATAATTTAAAAAAAAAGCCTCACTAGGAGAGAACAACAAGAAAAAGCAGATAAGCAGCCTCATCTGTGTGTGCAGGCATACTCGGCTCACCATCCCAGGAAGACCTGAACTGCATCATTAACGTAAAGGCTCGGAACTACCTTCTTTCCCTGCCACAAAAACCCAGCATTCCTTGGGATACGCTCTTTCCCAAAGCAGACGCAAAAGGTGAAAAGACCTCCGAATAATAAAAATACCTCCGAATAATGAAACCCCAGCATGTTTAAAGGCATCCATGAATCTGCAGAAGAGATTTAAACTTTACATGCAGCCGTTTAAGGATGAAGAAGATTCATGGTTTAAACAAACAAACCTTAGATGAAACAGCAGCTCCCCTCACTATCCTTGGCAAGGCATCCTGTTCTGCTCTGTGTATCTATTTAGGTGCAGAAAACCATGCAGTGTGGCAAAGGTTTCTACACAGCTTATAGAAAATCAAGAGTTTTATTCAGGTTTGAGTATAAAATCGGATCATTATTGGTGGTTTATATCATGAAGCAACACAACACTGAACTTGTACATTTTTAGCGCCTTTTCCTGCTGTTTAAGTTTCTAAACATCTGGACTTTATACTAAAATATGCAGATTAGCAGATCTGTATCTTAATGCGGTTTGAACAGATTTGAAATCAACATATATACTTATGTATATTAGTGTTTATTTTGATATATTATTTCCAGAAATAACATCAAATTCACCTTTTTTTTTAAAGATTTTTTCTTTTTTTAACAAATGAATCAGTCAGGAAGTCTAATTCCAGCATATAGCCAGGTCCGATTTTGAAATAAAAAAGGTTTTATTCCATAGTTCTAAGATTTCTTCTAAGGCCTGTTTGTTCTTAGTTTTTTGGAGCAAACGCAGATGAAGGGCTGGTTAACAGAAAGTTTTTCTTTCTTCTTTAAAGCCTTGGATCTGTTGAATCTCATGTTGACGTTTAACCCCAACAAGCGCATCACTGTGGAGGAGGCCCTCGCTCACCCTTACCTGGAGCAGTACTACGATCCATCCGACGAGGTGAGCTGGATGAAAGCCTGAGTGAGGTTTGATGTACGACGTAGGTTTAGCTTTTCTTATTGTATGTGATCACTACTAATGAAAGTGGAGATAATTAAAAGTCTCCAGCTTCAACGCCACTTCTTATCTGAAAGGTTTCCATGGTGATCTGAGTCTGGAGGCCTAAAGAGTCGTTTGTTTCTCGTTCTCTCGCCTCCTGTGGCTCCTGACACCACCAGCTACACCTGCTGGTGCATTTCCATGTTACAGACGTGGTTCCAAAGGCTCCTGTAGTTCGTTTCAGTCATTAGCTATGCAGCAATTTTCTCCCAAGGATCTGGATTTCACCGTAAGCTTTGTCCTGGAAGCCTCTTAGCTGTGCATGGAGTATTTAATGTGATCAGCAGGTCAAGCTTATGGAAGATTAATGGAATATTGCAACAGCTATACACCCTTTCATAGTAGGTGCTTTGTTAAAGTGTGTTTTTAACTTGCTGTCGTAGTTTCTCTGGGAATTCTCTCTATTTGAACCTTTTTAAATCTGTATGTAAATCACAGGATTAATGTCACGCGATTAAAGCTCTGTGTGTTCTGCTGTTAGCCCACAGCGGACGAGCCCTTTGATTTCCGAACAGAACTGGACGACCTGCCCAAGGAGAAGCTGAAGGAGATGATCTTTGAAGAAACGGCTCGTTTCCAGACGATCAGACCGATCAGCTGAGGCGCGGGTACGTGACAAACGTGTGCTTACATGTTTTAGATCCTTGTTCTCACTGAATGAGACGTCAGCTTCACTCCCTAAAGAAAGTTCCCTTCACATGTCATGAACTACCAAGCTAACTTCAATTGGATCCCTCTTAGAAGTTGGGTAGCGTTAACTTGCACATGTTTTTTCGATGGCGTTTTATTTATTGGTGGTTATTTTTTTGCTGTAGTTTTGACAGGTCATTAAAGCTACAGCGACGCTCGGAGCCTGAAGACTCAACGAAACGCTTTAAACAGAAGAAAAACGCATCCTCAAGGAAGAGTGAAAACCACAACTATAAACATTTCCCTGCTTATCTTTGCATTTCTACTGCAGGACGGAGCTAAGTATACGGGGAGGGGGTTACCTGTTAAACTGGTACGGTTTTTATTTTCTACGTGTCCAATTCTTCTCTCTCTTCACATTTTATTGTTTTTATGCCCATTTTTAACAACTGGTTTTCCTCATCACCCCCCCCACCCCTCAGTACTGACTATCCACCGTTCTGCTGTATTAACCAGCTTCATAATGCTCCACACCTGGATGGACGAGCTACAGCTAAAGGGTTAAACAGCGGGGTTAGGGATGCTAGTTAGGTGTGTGCATGTAAATACAGAGTATATTGGATTGTTTTATTTTTTTTTTTTGTTATTTTCTTAAGTGTGCTCGTCCTGTTTTTGTGGGTAAAAATGTATTTGGTTCAAACTTGTGTGTGAATTTTGATTTTTGTCTTCTTTTTTTTTTGGTTTTCAGACAATGAGTTGATGTTTGTAGTGGCATGTTGGCAAGCTTTCTTTACCGTTTCTCCTTTTTTTATTTGTATGGAAACCCCGATGAATGCATGCATTCCTGACACTGATTCTATAGGGGAGGGAAAAAAAAAACAAACTAAAAACAACAACAAAAAAATGATGCACAACTCGCCCCAAAGCAAAGCACACTGAAGGCTCCAAAGTGGATTTGCAGCATGAAGCATATTGGATGGAAGAAAAGATGGCTTCTTAAAATATTGCAGCTGTGATACCAAAGTCCCTTTTTTTTCAGAACAGATAAGTTCCATTTCTCTTTTTGCTTTTAAGTTCTTGTTTAGCTGCATTTCTTTCAAGCTCCACCCAAGGACCTAAGCAGCAGGAAACAAACCCAACCCACCCGGGACATGCATGACTGTACCTTCTTTCTCCCCCCATATAACATTCCTGCAGTGATATAGTCGCGGCCAAATCAACCAGTAAGACTCGCTCTGTCATGTTGGAACAAGACAAACACATTCTGCCTCTTTTTTCCCTCTTTATTATTTATTTATTTGATGCTTTTTGCAGCTTTGAGCCTCTTACCTCACATCCTGAGTGAAGCAGTGTTGTCCTGCTGAATGGTGCATTTTTGCACACTGCAATGCATGCTGGGATGCATTAGGTGTTAAGGTGACAATGGTCATTTCTCCTTGCCGCTACATGCCAAACTCATGGGTAATTGCCAAGAAAATTCATTTTTTTTGTCTTTGCACAGCCATCAGTCATCTTTTTTTTTTTTTTTTTTTTTTTTTGCTGTATATGAACGAGGTTCTGTTGCTTCCTCATATCTGCCTGATGTTTCTGGTTCCATACTTTCTTGAATCCTCTTCAGCTTTCCTCGCCGTCCGTTTGCTTTGTGGAGCTTGTTCATGAGTCCAGAGAAATCGGCTCCGTTTGTTTGTTTAGTGCTGGGACCAGTTGGAAGAAATGCCTGCAGGAAAAAAACAAAAAAAAAAAAAACAACAGGAAGAAAGCTACAGTGGATGTCTTGTGGTGCAGGTCTCCACCGGCTTCATCTTGTTTTTAACATTGATTGGAGTCGGCGCTCTCCTGAAGCCATAAGAACCTCTCTAGGGTTGTTTTTTTTTGTTTTTCCTTCTGGGTCCTTTTCTGTTTTTGCCATTTTTGCTCCAGATTGTCTCGTCATGCTTTACTCAAAGGGCTGCCTCCTTGCTTGTCGTCAGAAGCTGTTCCTCTGAACGCTCAGTCCAGTCCCGACCCAATCAGCACGTCTGCACTTTGTCTCTCAAGCCATGCGCCCTCCGTCGTCGTCTCCTCGCTGTAAAGACTGTTTGTGGATCTGCACTGTTGAGCCCAGACCCCCCCCCCCCGTTTGTGTCCGTCTTGATCATTTCTGCCTGTTTTGTTTTTTTTCTGTTGTTGTTTTTAATCCTCCTGATAAATTCTCTGTTGCACAAACGGGCCGCTCAGCTTTTCTTTTTTTTTTTATTTGTTTGTTTTTAACCATTTCAACTGAACAAACGTCTCACTTTGTAATATTGATCGACTTTAAATGACTGCCTGTCTTAAAGCCTGTTTGCAGATGTTGTTCCTAAATGGTTGTTCTTATTATTAATGCTATTTCATTGGTGATAGGCTTTTTTTTTACATAAAAGGGAGGTAAGATTTGTGTGCATTTCTCTTATTGCTGTTATTATTAATATTATTATTGAAAGTATTTTCAGTCTTTCTGAAGCCTAGACTTTTTGTCTTTTTCATTTGCCCAATCCTGATTGTTTAAAGATTTATTTTAAGATGTTTTACTGAGAGATACGAGTTACTGAGAGTTATAGTCTGAATATGCTATGGGTAATATTAATTAACAAAAACAGACTTATATACATGTAATTAAATAAAATGTCTTCATGCTGTTAAGCCTGTGTCGTGACCTTTCTTTTTTTCTTGTTAGTGTTTTTTAAATGTTTTTATTTACTCTGGAGCAGCTGGAGATGTTTTAGCAGCAGAAGTCTCATATGAAACAGGAGGGGGCAGTAAGACCACAGCTCATGGTCCTGTTACTGCGCTCATCAGATTCAGATCCACTCTTTTTTATTGTATTTTTTTAATTTTTTATTAAAATGCTGTTTTTTTTTCATTATATGTAGGATTTTAAAGAAAATACAGCAGATTATTGTGATCTGGAGTATTTTAGATGCTCAAACAGATTTAATGATCAGACAAAAGGTGACCTCAATTAGGACTAATCACCTGTCTGACAGCAGGAAGTAGGCTAAACGATCTTAAAAAGCGACACTCGATGCCGCCATCTTTGTTGTCCAAACCCACAAAAGTCATTAAGATGGAGGCAAATAAAGCAATTAAACTGGATGGCAGCCTGTGAGCACAACAGGAAGGAGAAAAAAATATAAGGGGCTGAATGATCGAACAACCATGATTTTAAAATCTAGGATTTTTTTTTTTTTTTTACTGATTGCAGATTACAATCAGACTCTCCAATTGAAGCTGAAGTTTTTTATTCTCTACAGGAACATTTAGAAATATATTTCCACATGCCCAAACACCAACCTCTGCCTCAGGTGTTTTTATTAACCTTCCCTCCATCGTGGGAATTGCTCCTTTTTCCTTTTAAAAGCCACCTTACCTCTCCTGCTGTTCTGCTCTCCTGCTTCATCTACAGCGTGTCCCAGCAAGGCTGCTGCCTCTCAGACATTCCTAAAGACTTAACGGCTATATTGTGTACCTGGGTTGGAGGTAGGAGGGGGGGGGTGACATGTCAACAGCATGAGTCTGCATATTTGAGACAATGCTGGACATGCAGGTTGTCCAGCAGTGAATGGCTTCATCTGTTCCAGCTGTTGCTGCAGTTGTTGCATTGAAACCAAACAATGCGCTGCTTTCTGCTGACTTTGCAGTCGATACATGGAGTTTTCACTGATGCATAATGTGTTTTTTTTTTTTTTTTTTTTTTTCTAGATGCACATTTAAGGGATCGTATCTATTAGACAAATATGCATGAATAAATCTGCCGCCGCTCTGATAAACTAATATAAATCCTGCCTCAGATTACAGTTTTAGCAGCTTTGCAGGAGGTAGGTTTGATCATAGTGGTGGTTTGTCAATGGTGTGGCAGAACAAAAGAAAACCTGGAAAGTATGACACATAGCGCCCTTCCCTCCCAGAGGGTCAAATGTTGCCGTCGCAGGAGGTGAGTCCAATAGGTAACGAGCTGGTGCTTCATTAACCAGTGTTTACAGCTCTGCTTGAAGCCGTCTTCATCAGAAATCAGGACAAACTTTGACATATTTGTGTGAGGGAAAAATATTTCATCAGTCTTACCAGTCTGTCCAGTTTGTTCCCCACAGGCAGCTGCACCGTGTCTCTCCTCAGTTTTCTCATTTCATTTCTTACCAAGAGCTGGTGGTGTAGTTATTAGTAGCTACATAAGGAAATAATCATCTGCACGTTTTGTTTTATTGTGGAAATCTCTGGGAACGTTCAGAGAGCTGCTCTTAGAGGGAAAGGATGAGCATATTTCTGTACTTGATTCTCCCTCCATTGGCCATTTATGTTCTGGTCTCGTGGTACCTGCTGAAGAACCCACACCATCTGCACTGGAGGAAGCAGGCCGCCTTCTACTGCACCCACATATCACACCGAGGAGGTAAGCAGGTGTGTGTGTGGGGGGACTATGCTGTGTAATGCATAGCTGATCCAACAACAGGTTAAAACTTCTTTTAAAAAGTATTTACTCAATAATTTGAGCAGGTGAATAAGATGCTTGACCAATAGGACAAGTAATTTTCCACTTAAATATCATAATTAGATTCTCATCCACTTAGAAATAAGATATTGGAGTTGTTTACTTTTTTTTAATTTACATGTAAATGATCTTTTTTCCAGTGGCAACGAGTCTTTCTAACCTGCTCAAAGCAAAAGATGAGAACATTTATTTAAAGGAAAACTGCAAAAGTTTTTGCAGCATACTTTGCATACTTTCTCTGTTAAAGTATTTTTAAAGACTATTTTAATTTATTTGTTGTAGATTGATGTCTAATTATTAAAGGTGGTGGTGGTGGTGGGGGGGGTTAATTTCATGGTGGTTTAGTATTTTGAAAGGTTTGGCCACAAATAACATGAGGGTTAGATCTGTGTTACTAGATGTTAAAGGTAAATAGGTGAGAACTTGTTGTGTTTTTCTTGTTGGATAAATGTCCTTGGTGTTTAGTTGGTAATGGTTTCCTTTTTTTTCCTCAGGATCAGGAGAGAAGATAGAAAGCACCATGGAGGCGTTCACACAGTGAGTACTACTTCTCATGATCCCAGTTATCAAAAAAGACTGAACTCCACTAAAACAAAATCAGAGACTTGAATTGAAACTATTAAACTATCTGTTAATGAGTTTCAGAAATGGTTTCAGATTGAATATTGTAAGAAAATGACATAAGAAACAAACTCCGATGTGATATTCATGCTGATGGTGATGATGGTGTGTGACCTGCTGGATCTAAGGCAGAGTTGTGTTTCAGATCAGTGTTTTCCTCAAAGGCCCGTTTTTCTGTTATCAGTGCAGTGGAGCAGGGCACAGAGATGCTGGAGATGGACTGTCACTTGACACAAGATGGATATGTGGTTGTTTCTCATGATGAGAACCTGCTGAGGCAGACCGGCCACGACGTCACCATCTCCTCATTAAATTTGGAGGTAAGACAAGAGCAGCCAAAAGCTGACCTCGATGCCACCGTTAGAATCACTTCACTAAGTATTTGGGTTCAGTATATTGGTGACACCTCATTAGTTTTGGAGGCTTTTTAATGGGTTTTAATGGTTTTTCTTTTGACTTTGATTGTTGTTTTATGCTGTTTGGACTAATTCTGTGTCAGGCTGTTTCAAAACGTTACGTGAAATAGACATAAGCCGTTATTAAAAAGCTTTTTGGCTTTAGATCTTTTACCTAATAGGAGTCTGATAAACAAAAATGCTGCTCGAGTATTTTTTGTGGTGCAGCTGTGCTGCCATATAAAAAAAATACACAATAACTGAAGGAAATGATAAAACCTTGAAACATTTTCCAAAAAACTTCTATGATAAAAAAAAACAAACAAACAAAAATAAACAGCAAACTTGAACCATTTTGGCCCAAATGCAAACCCTGGTCTCACTGTAACTGTATGGGTTTTATATCTAAGCAGTCAAATATATCGGAAATATAAGTAGTTTGCATTGGTTGAAGTTGGAACACTGAGATTGTGGATTCAGTATTTGTTTTTTTGTAATTGTACTGTGGATGGCTGAAGATATGGACTTATAAAGCCAACAATAATGCAGAGACAAGTCCTGGTGAGTTTAAGTTCAAATTTGATTACAAAACCACAAAAAATGGATTCTGGAGAGATTTTAACTTTTTTGAAAATCAATCTCTGATATAGTGTTTAAATACTGTGTGACTGGATCTAAAGAGACCATAACTGGAGGAAATTTGTTGAAAGTTATGCCAGAAGAAAGATGGGAAGCTGGCAACCATATTGGCACAGCACTGTAAGAAAATAGTATTTTAAACGTAAGTTATGACATTTTTTCTCTTAATTTTGCACTTTTGCTGGCCGCCCACTGACTGCCCAGAGGTGTCCAATAAAAAGATTCAAAGATCAATATATTGATCAATATATTGCCCTCATGCATGGTACAAACGCCCCGCATCATGATGCTGCCACTTGATTAGCAGTGTGTGAAGTGGATTAAAAGCCTCAGGCTGACTCAATACTTAGAACATCAGGAAACATAAAAGAAAAAACAAATCTACATCAATCATCCCTCAGCTGATCGCCTATTTGTTTTTAATTTGTCTTTTGTACGAAGTATGTTTAATGGCTGTTTAATAGCTTTAAAATGCTTTAATTTCTCCTCTAACGTCTCAGTTAACGTTGTCAATCCCCTCATTGGAACTGACTAATTTTTTGCAATAACCGTGACTGAAGTTTACGATTAAAGTCAAAAAGTTTGCATTAAAGATCCTCCTGAAAGCCTAAAAATGTTGAAAAGATTACTGTATGGAAACAGCATGGAAGTGCAGCTGCTTTCTAACAAAATGTGAAGAAATGATGGGTTAATTTTGAGATTTACAGGATAAAATCTGAAAGATGTCATTATTTGGTGATTTAAAAGGAAAATCCATCTCTAATTTAACTGCACCGAGATCCTGCTTGGCCTGTTTTTTTTGTTTTTTTTTTATAAACATTTTTTTTCTCTTGAGAAATCAAGCTGGAGTTTTTGCTTAAGCACTGGATAAATGTGTCAGGTGTGTAGGGAGGCGACTTATCCCAATAATATCTGAGAATAAATGCATGTATTTTAGAGTAATGAATGTTTTTAACTCTGTTTTTTCTTTTGCTTCAGGAACTGCCTCTGTATAAGGAATCACTGGAAGTGACCTTCTACGCAGGCCGGTTCCTCCTCTCTTATTCCGATTATCAGTCATTAATGAAAATGCCTTTTTTATAGTGAGATTGGTGTGTTTGTGTAATACCCACTGACCTTTCATGTCTTTTCATCCTTCAGGCCACTACGGCACCGGTACAGACAGGAAGATCGCTCTGCTGGAGGATGTGTTCAAGAAGTTCCCTCAGATCCCCATCAGCATCGAAATCAAGGAGAACAATTCAAAGCTCATGCAGGAGGTAACGAGCAGATAATCAGAAAAGCATTGATAGTGGTCAGCAGAAATGTTTTCTGTAACAGTTATTTTATCGGACATTTAGGATTCAAGTGAGAACCTTCAAAAATGATTCATATACCTTAAACATTTGCTAAAAAAAAAAAATGTTTTTATACAAATAAAAGAGTGAAAAGTTTGCTTCTTCCTACCTGTAAACAGAGGAGGTGGAGGGGGCATTTAAAGCTAATTGATTGTTTTAGGTTTTATATGTAGGTAATCCAAGGAAAGAGGGCGTTAAACACATACACTTTATTGCCAAAAGTTTTCACGTACCTGTCTTCTCTGGCATATAAGCTCCACTGATTCTTGATCCATAGGATTTAGTAGGAAGTTGGTCCATCTTCAGCAGCTAGGAGTGCTTCTGTGAGAAGTTTTTACCCATTCTTATTTTTCATATACTAATGGTGAAAGACGAGGCCTGGGTTTCAGTCTCTGCTCTCATTCATCCCATCCATGTCCTCGTGGATAATGCTTTGTCCCTGGTAAACAGTGTTGTTGTAAGAGAAAGGGGCCGTTTCCAAACTGTTTCCACACAGTTGATTGAACAGATTGGTCTAGAATCTCTAATTTTCCAGGAACCAAGAGGACAAACTTAGATCCTGTAAAACAAGCCGACAGCATATTAAAGCGTAACACTTTGAAGAAGTTATTTTTCTCTTGAAAGCTGCCGTATCATGACTCATTCATCACATTGCTAGACACAGAAGCACACTTCTCTATAAAGGACATCCCTGCTTTGTTACTCAACCATTTAATTAATTGTTTTTCCCTTTGCTTACACTTAAGCTCTATTTTTACCGAAGTGTGTGACAATAACTGGTTAAAATGTAAATACTACCGTGAAAATTATTCAGGCCTCTGTGGTGTTTAAAGTAAAGTAATAGGCTTTATACCCAAAGTACTGTTTGCATGTCGTTCTCCACACCTATATGTTTTTTCTTCAATATAAAAAAACTACCAAATGTCATGTTGAGAAATGTCATGTGTGTCTGCAGGTGTCTAACATGGTTAAACGCTACAACAGAGAGAACACCACCGTGTGGGCTTCCGTAGACTCCACCATCCTGAAGAAGTGCCGCAGTATCGTACGTTAGCCAACAGGGGGAGACAAAGTTCCACTTATAACAAACATAAAACCATTTACAGGACATTTATCCCCCGTAAAACAGCCATGCTGAATTAGTCTTGGGAATTTAAATTTTATAAAAAATTTTCCCTCCACTATCTGCTTATTTTAATCTTCTAGAACTTCTTTGTCTGTTTTCCTTGCAGAACAGCTCTATGCCTTACAGTTTCTCAATGCAACGCGGCATCCTGGTTCTGCTGCTCTTCTACACTGGCCTACTGCCCTTTGTTCCTCTAGGAGAGAGCTTACTGCAGTTTTACCTGACACGCATCATTAACAGGTCTGTCTGCACAGTAAAAGACCCAGTTCTAAAGTCCAAACTCTGTAAACAAAGTGAGGACATCTTATTATGATCTTTTTTCTTCTCTATTATTTGTTTTTGTTTTCAAGATAATAATGTGGTGTTACATTACAGAGTTGTGTTTTGTCTTCTTTCTTCATGTGGACTGACAGGACCTACATTCCTGAGGAGAGCATCCTAAGGAAAAGCCTGGTTGTTTCTTTAATAGATAAGTAAGTCGGATTTTGATAAACTGTTGTGTAATTTACAAATGGAAACTGTCAGTGTTGCACCTGGAAACATGATGAATTATTTGATAAGCAAGTGGATAATGAGCTGTGTGAAAATTAGAAAACCATTTTAGGTATCCTTATAGAAAAAACTTGGAATAAATAAATCATTTAATGTAGAATCAAAATATCAAAATGATTAAAATATCAAAATAAAAAAAGAAAAATCTGGAAAATACAGCCTTTAACTTAAGAACATATTTTATAGTGGGGTTTAAACAATTCCATTTAAAGAAATCATTTTTGTTATAAAATAAGTATAAACAATGCATTACTAATTGTTTATAGTACGATTTTAAAGTTCATACTTTTCTTTCAGCGACTCTTCAAAATGGGTCAGACAGGAAGTTAGATCAGTAAAATAAGTCAAATATGCTTAATGTCAGGCATAATCAATACCAGGGGAAGATATTTTCCTCATTACTACCACAAATGTAGATGTGTGAAGTTTGCTCTGCTGTACCGGGACAGTAACTGTGAGACCAAGGGTGAAGGATTTTATGCACCAACGTTTCCAGTTGGTTTGAAGGAAAAGAAAGGATGAAAATGTGGAAAATGGCTTCATACTGACTGTGAGGTAGAGTGGAGAGACTAAATCTAGTAGAAAACCTTGTGGGTGAGCTGAAGCGAGGACTCGAAAGGATCCAGAGAGATTTACAACCAAAGATGATCAAAA
Organism: Jordanella pulchra; assembly: GCA_034780135.1. Lineage (NCBI taxonomy): Eukaryota > Metazoa > Chordata > Actinopteri > Cyprinodontiformes > Cyprinodontidae > Jordanella > Jordanella pulchra. The sequence continues at coordinate 11,833 of JAUZNJ010041515.1, read as the reverse complement.
ATCTCTTTCTGTTTGCTCCATTCATGTGAAACGCTGTAAGAGAGGTTTCCTCTTGGGAAGGGAGGGGTTTACTAATTATTATCTGCAAGGAACCAACAACTGTGGAACCAGTCAGTTTTCTCAAAATATTTAACTTTTTAACATGTGACTGTTTTCTCCTAAATAAAGCTCTTTAATTAAAGGCCGAATTCTTCTATTTCTTTTGCTTACAAGGTGCTGCTGAATTATAAAGTCCTTCATATTTATTTCAAGGGTTCTTAGACTGTTTACCAGTAAAATACAGTGTTTATGTTGCATTTAGGGACAAAAATAGGACAAGGTTCATTTTTGTGAAATGAGGGAATTTAATTAGAAGTAAAGAACAAATATTAGCCTTTTCTTGGAGAAAAAAAGATATATCAGCAAGAATGTGTTTTCTACCAGAGGAAAAAGTCTCCCAGCATCTGACATTGATCTGGTCTAATTCCACTGCTGAAAACTATCACTCTTCCATCACCACACCTTTAAGCCTGGACCATGAAATAAATGACAGAAAAAATTTATTTATTATTATAATTAAAAAAAAACATTTTTATTATTATTATTAGTTGTCAAGAATGAAATAAAAAAAAATCATAATTTTTCTACAAGTTAAATTAGGTCATTTATTTGCATGAATTTTGATACATTAGGCATTTCTTTATAATCGTTTCTACATCTTCTACTCATTACATGTGTCTGACTGTTTAAATTGGTTTTCAAAAACAAAAATATCAGTGATGTTGCAGAGGTCTCAAAAACTCCCGTATTAAATAAGATTTACTTGGCTTTAAAGGGTTAATAATGATAGACATTTCTTTTTCTGAAATGCTGCATTCAATGTTCATCAAACATATCTTCTGCTCTAGAAAATAAATAATTCAATTCAATTTTCGTCCTGGTCTTTGTCTCAGTTTTAGTCTGGCCTTATGTTTTTTTATTTTTTTTCTCAGAGAGCAAAGGTTTTCCTATTTGCTCATCGCCTCCCATGGAGGTTAAACATTCACAGTCTGTTTCTGATTTCGGAGGCATGTAAATCAACAAAGCACACACTCAACTAAATGCTGGGTAACCTGTTTTCTTATCGTGTGCGCCAGAAATGACACACACGTGTGCGTATCTGTAACCATTTGAATCGGAGCTGTCCCGATCTTCTTTTGTTTTTCTTTTTATACATTTTACCCCCCAAAAAAAGTTTATTCTTTAACATTATTGTTTATTGATATTACTTCAATTTGTTCATTATTCTTTCAGTTGATTTTAGACATATATCTATTAACATGTAATATTTTATTGAATATTTTTCTCCTTTTGCTGTTTTCAGGATAACAATGAGAAAAAGTCTTTTTAAACACCTGGCAGCCCGTGGAATACAGGTACTGCAGCAAACCATCGACGCACGTCTTAGATCAGAAAATATTAACTACTGTGACGTGACTCTGTGCTTCCTGAGAGATTATACTCTGTTAGTGCTCGTCTGTTTATAGACAAGATGCAGAAACCTGCTTCCTTAAACTCTCATTTATTGGATGCAAACTGTAGTGAAATGTTCTTCCACAGGTTTCTCCTTGAAACCACACATGACTAAAGTGTATATAATGTGTGATAAACTGATGAAGGTGATTTTATCTGTGCAGTGACAGAGCAAAACAAACAATAAAATAGAAAACAGCAAATAAACATGATCCCAGCTTATAACAAATGATTACCAGCTGTAGTCCCCTGACAGCTTGATGTTAATCACAGCTAACGGGTTTTATATAATTGTATGAGAAAAAAAGAACAAGTGAACACAGACAAAAGCAGCATCCATCTTAACATACTAATAAACTCACCCGTTTTTTCTTCATACATGCATTCATTTAAGTACGCATATTTTCCAAATAAACCAACTATTAGTGTAGCAAACCTTCCAGGAGGAGCACCTATAGCATAAAGAACTTTAAAAAGTAAAGAAAAAAAAATACTGCATGCACAATAAGGCTATTAAAGAACGTAACCGATGATATAACCTCTGTTTGTTGTGAATTTTTATTGCACTTTTCAAGGTTCATTCAAGAGGCTTTAAAGCTGATGGTTCAGACCAGCTAGTCACGCAATAAAAAATAAAAAATCATAGAATCTAAACGTGTTTAAATCAACTGAAAAATGATTTATTAATCCCAAAGGGAACATATGTGATGCCTCAGTGGTAAGAGATTTTAAAATTTCAAAGGGCTTCACAATTATTTTATTCTTTTTACAGTGAAGCTGATAACATGTTATTTTCCCCTATTTATTATTTCTTCTTCTTCTTTTTATATTCTGGTCTGTATTTCTGCAACCGCAGGTGCATTTATTTGTTTGCAATGAACATGAAGACATCAAGGCAGCGTTTGAACTGGGAGCCACTGGAGTCATGACTGATTATCCATCTGTTCTCTCAAGATACATCCAGACATACAGGAGTTAAGATTGATCCCTGCAGCAGGAAAGAAAGGGACCACAGAAGCACTGTGAATCATGTTGTTAAACAATAAGCTGAAAGAACTAAGGTTTCATTAAGTCCTTTAACCATAAAGAACAATTAATCACTGCAGAGGGAGTGGTCATGTCTACTGTAAATAATCAGATCAGTATGTAAAGAAAGTGTCAATGAGCTTCGTCAGCAGTGAATGTTTAACCAGATGGAGCCTGTCACCTGACAACCAGTGATAAGGCCCAAAACAAACATGGCTCTGTTTTGACTAGCTATTCTCTTGACAGTATTGGCCGGTTTAAATGCATCTTTTGTTTTATTATACGTAAAAAGTCCCCAAAAAGATGCATAGGAAATTTGGATGAAAGTATCTTGTAGTGGTGCTAAACGCTGCTGTTAAAACGTGTTCATAGTCCTGCAAGTGTTTCACATTAAAACCACAAACCTCAATGTGTTTTACTGGGATTTTATCAAGCCACAGGTTTTCAAGAAGGGCTAGACTTTGTAACTGATCATAAGATCTGCTTTAACAAGTTAAAATGATATATGAGAGGATTACTTTTCTTTTTTTTTTGTTTTATTGGGTAAAACAAAATGAGCAAAAACAAAATAAATTGAGGTATAAGAAACATTTATTTTCTAATCTTTTATCTTTACCATATGGCTTTTGAAACCAAATAATGCAAAGTACTTCATGTAGAAAAATAAATGCCATTCAAATGCTGTTGCTGAAGTACCTGTTGCTTTAAAACTACACTGTTTTTAAAGCTATTTAAATAAATGTAAACTCGCTGTCAACCCCTGTCTGCTGTGTCTTTCCTCATAATCCTGATTGTTTTCTTAAGTTCTCTAACTCTCTCTAATTTTCTAGATTTTTATTGGCAAAAATATCTGAGAACCACATATTCATTTCTGTTTACAACTACTTGTTATCGCTGTGTCACATAAATTCATTGTAAAATAAATAAATAACAAAAAAAAACTAACAACACCTTAGAAATGTTTTAATAGCTTCAGAAAAATGGTGAAAATTGTGGGAGAGAAAATAGTCTAAAGGTGTGAATACTTTACCAAGAATACCAGAAATGGTCACGCATACAAATACAGGGTATTATTAGTATGATCTGATGAATCTCTATTTTTACTTTACCTGATGGTTCATATGTGCAATAAATATCCTTCTGTTTTCCCTGGCAGCCATGGCCAAAGTCCAGCTACACTGCATCGACGATAATCAATCTGTCTGGTGGAGAAACAAGGGCTGGATTTTTTTTTTTCTAACTTGTTTGTACTAAATAGTGTGATCAGAGATATGTAAAACAAATCTAGTTCTTCTTTATATTATTTTCAAAGAAAGAAGATTTGAATCACTGCATATGTCTTTAAAAGAAAATGTAATTTGTGATATTTCTAGGAATCAAGTGACTTCTTGTGTTAATGTCCTTCTAAATCAATTATGTTTGTTGTTGTCACATGTCCAGGTTTCCCACTGGTGCTCAGATGAACAAAACAAACTGTATGAAGGGCTGAAAGCTGCTGCTGGAAAGGTCTGACTCGATTATAAGGCAATCAATGAAGGATAATCCTCTGTTTAGTCTGAGTCTGCCACAATTAAGTATCAACGAAGCATAGGAAATAAGGATATCATAACGTAAGATGTGTGTAAGAATTCTTGAAAACAAATCAAACACCCCAAATTTCCCTTCTCAAAATCCAGAAAACGTTTGTTTTTTATTTTAGTCAATATTTACATCTTGTCTTTGAATAGCTGAAACTGATTAGCAGTAAATGAGAGCTATGTCTGGTCTGGTTGGATTGGTCAAATAAGTATTGTTTTGTGGCTTAACCTGAGATATCTGTTTAATTTCCTTCTATCTGTTAAATTTCCAGTTAAAATAGCCATTTTCTTAATTTTGAGCTTGAAAAACTTGGTGGAGGAAAACATTTTCCCAAGCGACAGTCAGCCAACAAAATCCAAAATGCTGCCATTGTTTCCATATAACTGGTTGCCTACTTTGTAAAATCTGCTGTGGACACATTTATGAGCAGAATGCTCATAAATAACAGTTTGACTGCCTTAAATGCTAGAAAGTTCTTTGCTAGCATGTTTTGCGAGAAGTAGCTAACCTTAGCTAACCTAGCTAAAAAAACACTGCCATCATAGGTGACAGACAGATCATGCTCTGGATGTCTTTGGGCTTAATTTATTTACTTAAAAAAAAACATATAATTCTGTGTTTGATTTGTTTTAAATTTGGAGATCAGATTTCGTAATGATGTCCCCCGATTTTGGATTAACAGAAAATTGGTTCAACAGATGAATTAGCAAGTTCTTGTGGTGCAGCTAACTACTATTAGCAAGCTAACAACGATGTATTTCTTTCTAGTTTATTCATGTGAACGGGGAAGCATATTTGGACACTGTCCAGGGATCAATTTTAATATGTGTGCCTCTGTTTTAATAGGTTTTAAATAGTCAGAAAAATTGCTCATACATTTAATTCATGTAATTCTCTCCATAGTTCCTGAACTCAAAATTTTAACAAAGAAAAGTAACTGCCAAGTTGTGCATCCAAGATGGCTGCCAAGCACATAGTGAAGGTTGCCATCAATAACTATTTATCAACAACAGTGGGAGTACTCAACCAGATTTAGGGTGAGGCCAGTGTTTATTCATGGAGGCACTGGACACACAAAAAATGTTCATTTAAGTTTCTAACACACGAAATAAAGCAAAATACATGTTTTAAACATTGTATTTTCAACAATTTTGAGCACCAACACTAAAAGTATATTTGATATTTTAAGAGATTTTTAGCCAAACTGAATGTAGAACACATCAGCCCGCTAAATACGGTGCTTGCATTGAAAATTTTCCATTTTTGATTTGAATTAAAATACAGTTATGACCAAAAATATATTCACAGCATATGCCAACATAGATAATCATTAGGGGTCATCTTCCCTTCTCCCATGTCCTGTACATGTCTAGGGCCAAAAGAAAAAAAGAGTAACTAACGTCTCTGTCAACCCCACAAATCCTGGTCAAACGCCATTCAGTTTCCTCCTCCAGCCTGTCTCTCTGTTAAACACAATTAAGACCTCACTGCCAAAAATATTTTAACTCTACTAGAGTTATTGAAGCCCTTTTCACTATCAAAACCTGCCTTCCTTCTTTTATTTACCAAAGGAAAACTGACAAGCATGCACAAGTCTGTCTAATACAGTTGATTGTAATTCAAACTAGTGGTTTTAGGCTTAAACAAATATTTCCGTTCTATTGACATGTTTTTTTGACTGGAATTAATCATGTTTTATATGTCCTAGTTATAGCCTAACAACAATCTGATAGGGAAACTGGAGTGGTGTGATGGCCAGGAGGCCCTCTGATCTCTGGAGATCATTGCCTGAGACAAATCTTTAAGATACCAGTGGAAACATACAAAAAGGTTAAATACTGAAAAAAAGAGAGTGGAAAATGTCAGAATGCTATTTGTTATGAAAATTAAATGCTAATAAAAATTAATAAATGAGGTTTTTGAAAGAAGCTATATATTTGCTATTTTACTATTTTATTATCATCCGGTAACTGTATTAAACTCTTAATAAAATTGTATTATTATTATGAAGTTAACTCCCATACCTGAAAAACATTCAACAACTCCAATTTTAAGAACTGTTTGTGAGCTGAAATAATGTACCAGATTATTTCTTGTTAGCAGAAACACAAAATGTCGATCATTAAAGGATTCAGATTTCCCACCATCACTAAAGACAACCCAACGTTTATGAAACTGGATCAAAAAGCAAGCCTATTGATAGCCATAAAAGGCTCATGTGAAGCCGAAGCTGATTGGTTGACCCACATTCTAAACGTCATCTGGACGCTGTGATTGGTCGGTGAAGGTTTGTTTTGCACCCTTCCTCCATCTGCGTGCTTTCATAAACAAACTGCATTCTTGTTCCGCAGAGGAACGCATTGCCCTCTTGTTTGTCACCCTGCCAGCATTGTCAGATCTCCGGCTCCTGTTTTGAAAAAAAGCCCCTGGAAGAACTTTGTTTTCGAGTCAGAGCAGAAAGGCGGGCTCCCCGGTACAACAAAAACAATCAGAGCTGTGTTTTTTTTCCCCCCAACGGTCAGCGCGTGGAGAGCTGTAGCACCAAGCCGAGCTAAAGGCTGGACTTCGCGGTCTAACATCGGCCTTTTCCTTCACTTATTGAACTGTCAGTCACTGTAGACCGCTTCGTTCATTCTGAACAGCTTCGGTTGTAGAAGGTGAGTGGAAACGGGAGGAATCATTTCATCCATCTTCACCGCAGAACCGATTTTGCGAAGCTAGCATGCTAGTGGTGTCCTTTGTGACAGAGTAATGTTTTGGCCCCGTTTAGGAACTCGTGTGAACCACCATCAGTAAAAACAGATTAAAACGCAGATTAATATCGCATTTAAAGCTAAATGTAAATGTTTACCAATTGTTTTGAAACATGAAGGAGGCAGAGTGAAACTGTGTATTCGCCTGCATAGTCTAATCTTTTTCACATAGGATCATATAATTTAGGCTAATTATATGAAAACGTTGATTTCTTGTTTATATAGAAAAGAGAAACAGCCACAGGTACCGACGGAATGTCGAAATGAATCAATTACTTGCAAAGTTTGGCCTTTTGTCATAGTTTCCTGCAGTTTAGATAGTGAGGGAGCTTAGATGCCTAAATTTAGCATTGCTAGTAGAGATGAACAGAGTTTACGTAACACATATATCCTTTTGAGTGTGTTTGGGTTTTTTTTATGTAAACTTGCTTTTTTATTTCCAATATTTTCCTCTATCAAGTAACCTGCAGCATATTGTTTTCTGTTTTCCATGTTAGGGTTTTGAAAACCAAACAAACAAGAAAGATATTAGTCAGAAACAGCAGCTCAAACTGCACAGTAACCTGCCAATCAAATGTAGGCCAAGCCTGAACGGTGACTTTCTACATCAGATAATAATCAAATATGCAGCAGTCAGACTTCAACAGGGGGCTGAGCTGATGTCAGGTTTTCTTTTAAGTCTGATTTGTATTTTTTCTGTTATAGAGTAGCTTAAGGAGTGAATCTGCACTGCAGGTTCTTCAGTAAAACTATTTTGAGTTCAACAGGAAATTAAGTCAGTTCAAGCTTGATGATCGACACAAAATAATCCTTAAATAAGTCTCTGAACTCCTGATCGAATCCAATCTTTCAGTTCCAATAAAAGATTGGAGATGCAACAAGTAGTTAACATTTTGCTTGTTTGTTTATTTTTCTCTCCGTTTTCTAAATGATTGACTGGGGAGATAGGATTTTTTTTCTGTTGATTAAATGCAACTAATCTATAATTTATAACCATTGCTCATTTCTAAAGGGACGACAACATGTATTTGGATGTGCAATTTCAAAATACAAGTTTAATAAAGGGATCAGATAGTAAAGTTAGGAGCATAATTTATATTGAAGATTCAAAGGGAAATTTTTCCTCTTGTGTATTTTAGACCTTAGAACAAAACATTGGAATCAGCCATGAGGGGGGGGGGGAATAGCACTTCCATTTTTTTTTAGCTCTTTATATTTCTAAGGCTTTAGCTAGCTTCACACAGCAGTTCCAGAATCTGTTGGCTCTCCTCCGTGTTCTGACCTGAAATCTGTTCAATCAAATGAAATCCAAAGCAGTTTTGCCTTGATTACCATATACAGTAATGCAACATGTGCACCCTGCCCTTTTCTTCCTGCACAGACATGGTGAAGCTGACAAAAGCCAAGACTTTCCAGGCTTACCTGGACTCTTGCCACCGCCGTTACAGCTGCGTGCACTGCCGCGCCCATCTGGCAAACCATGATGATCTTATCTCAAAGGTAAACAAGCCGCCTATGTTTTAATGCTTATTTTGGCTGCTTAACTTTTTATGCCCCTTTACAGCTCTCCTGTGTGTTAGAAACGAAAAAGGCTGCAAGAGGAAAAAAAAAAACATTAATTCTGATCTTTTTTTTTCATCTTTTTCCTTTCAGTCATTTCAAGGCAGCCAAGGACGAGCATACCTCTTTAACTCAGTGTGAGTATTTTGGACACAGCCAGAAGTTTCATAACCCTTGTGTTTATTTAATCATGAGATTTTTTTTTTTAAGTCTCTTCCTCAAATGTTCCCGTTGAAACACTTGGCAATCTCTCAGATCTTTTTTTCCTAAGCATGTGGTTTCTTAAATGTTATTTTTCCACCCAAACACATTGCTGATATCAAATGTGTTGACGCAAAGACCACAGTGCAAACATAATTAGATTTTTTAGATTCTGCAGTTTGGACTTGGGTCATTTCCCTTTGGTCATGCTTTGTTTTGGAGGGTTAGTAGGTCAGCATTACATGGTAACAAAACTGAGTCAATCCAGCATTAGATGTGTAAAACTTTCTCTTTTTTTCTAAACAAATGTTCTGAGATGTTTCTTTTGATGTTCTGTAAACTTTTCCTATGGAAAAAAAAACATACCATCAGATCTGATAGAAAAGCTGCGTCTATCCTGCTGGAAAAAAAAAACAAACCTTCATTCTAGTAGAAAATGAGATCTGTGACCCTGCTTTTAATTTCAGGGTTAATGTGGGCTGCGGTCCCGCTGAGGAGAGGCTGCTGCTAACAGGACTCCACGCAGTGGCCGACATTTACTGTGAAAACTGCCACACCACTCTGGGCTGGAAATATGTGAGTATCTCTGACTGAAGCGTGTTCCAGGCTGACATCTTACTGTAAATAAATAGCTCAATTCATACTGTAGTGGCTTTTCATAGGCATTCATACTGCCTGAACCTTTAATTGTTTTATCTCTTTACCATCAAAAACTTTCATTCCTTGTATTTAATGTAGGTTTTATGTGACAAGCGAACACAAAGTGGTGCTACATGAAGTGAAGGGTGAAGTCACCAACAGATCAGCTGTTACTTAAAAACGAAAATCCTGCTAGACAGGTTTTGGTTATTTCAATTTGCAGCTTTCCTTCAGACTCTATATTTACACTTCTATCCACTTTTGTCTTCATCGCCTCTTAACTGGTCAACTTCTTAATACTTTGAGGCAATCACACTTATTACTTCCAGTGTATCATGCAGGCTAATGCTGTTAAGTAAAACAAAAACTGGTTGAGCTTGTATTTGTCTCCTGTGACGGTGACCTCTGTTTGTCTGAAGTCTGTTTGACTTTAAAACTCAGGTCATTGGAAACTGAATAAAATCCTGGAAGGCACAAATAGGTAGTCTCCTTTTTTTCTTTTTTTTTTCAAAGCTGCACAATCAGGAGAAATTTCCTAAAATCGTTTTATTTTCTGTTTGTTTCTGTATTTTCTTTCTTTTTCAAACTATAGGATGTGAAATATAATTTGTTAAAAAAAAAAAAATCCTTTAACCATACAATTTCTTAGTCTTTGTTTTTAAACAAATGCAGAACATAATCCTGAAGATTTTATATTAAACAGATGAGCATCAGTTTTCTCCTTTTAATAGTTCAATTTATGTGTGGTTTGCTCTCAGAACATTTTTCTTAGCTGAATCTCTTCTTGTGTCTCGTTCTTCCGTTGTTTCAGGAGTTTATTGGTTCTACAGGTCTGGTAGTAATCATGATTGGGCAGCACAGAAAAAAACAATCTGCTTTTTTCTGGTTTTAAGTTGTTTTTTTTTGGGGGGGGGGGTCTGTATTTTAGAGAACATTAGTGGGAAAGGATCCAGCAGGTGAAATAAACCTGTACTTCTAGTAAGTCAGTTCAAATTCTGAACATGCTCTCTTCGTTCACACATTTTTGTCTTCTCTGTACAGGAGCAGGCCTTTGAACTCAGCCAGAAGTACAAAGAGGGGAAGTACATCATCGAGCTGTCCCATATGATAAAGGACAACGGCTGGGATTGAATAAGGAAGCACGAATGTTTCGAGACTTTTTAAAAAGAGGAAAAAAAAAAGTTGCATCCCCTCAACGTGAAAGGGTTCAAGTGTATCGTCCTCATCTCGCCTTTTGAGCCGCTGCTGTGCCACACCTTTACTTCATGCAGCTTTGCTGAGAGTAGCATGTGATGCCTTATCTTTTGTCTGTTCTTGTATATATTTTTCTTTTTTTCCAACACTTACTGAGGCCGTTATCCGGATGATTAGTTATTCTGGAACTGAATAAGTGCATGGCTTTTGTGTTTGGAGAGATTGGGGTGATAAAGTTACACAGACACCAGGTGTGCGATGGATTTTAAAGCCTTTCAGCACAACAAAGATCCAACTTTTTACAGCGATCGCTACATTGGGTGGCTTTGAAGCCAGAAATCAAAGCTAAAGAGCTTAAAGGTTGGATTTATTTTCTCTTTTGAGTTTAAGGTGCAGACTTTGGTATATTTAACTAGAATTCAGTATCAAAGCTTCTTTGAGTTTAATACACAGGGAAGATATGGGAATACATAGAGCAGCAGGCAAGCTCTTTGTTTTGTTTTTTTTATTCATGTTATGTTTTTTTTAATTCTTTTATAGTCCATAATATGGCAATCTGGGTTTGAGTTTGTAATTTTAAGGCCGACAGAAATCTTCTGCAAGAATTCTTCAATCTGTAGTGAGTCTTCTGTTCACAGGTGTACCTTCTTGGATAAGTGTGTGTTTGCAGTGAGGCATCTTAAGCTGGATAGTGTTGTGAAGCATTAGTCTGGAACTGATTTACTTCTAGATTTTTTTCTTTCACTGCACACTTGGGATAGCTTTACTTCCATTTAATGCTAATGAGACCTATTTCCTTTAAACGTTTGCGCATCACCTAACACTGAGCGGCCCCTATCGCCACATTAGCTTCACTGTGTTAATGCAAATTGTGGTTAGGATAGATGTAGCATATTTATGGTGATTTTAAGTGTCTGCTTTCATTAAAGTGGTTTTTATTTTAACCTGGTCTTTCATTAAAATACAGATTGGCTGTACTCATTGTGGTTGAGTTCTCTTTTTTTTTCTGCTTTAATTGGAATATATTTTATTGTATTTTGTAAAAGAAATAACATAAAAACACTGAAACAATTACTGCACCTTTTAAGAAAACTATGGGGTGATTCTGACTGGAAGCAGAACTTGTGTTTATTTCTTACCACAGATTTTAAGTCAAATCTAAGTCTTATATTGTCTGGGCCATTTTAACACCTAAATATGCTTTAATGTACAGGGGTTGGACAATGAAACTGAAACACCTGGTTTTAGACCACAATAACTTATTGGTACAGTCTAGGCCTCCTTTTGCGGCCAATACAGCGTCAATTCATCTTGGGAATGACGTATACAAGTCCTGCACAGTGGTCAGAGGGATTTTAAGCCATTGTTCTTGCAGGATAGTGTCCAGGTCA
>JAUZNJ010041514.1:0-10016 GCA_034780135.1 Jordanella pulchra | reverse complement strand
GAAACAATGCCACAGCGAATGCGGGCTGTAATCAAAGCTAAAGGCGGTCCAACAAAATATTAGAGAGTGTGACCATTTTTTGGTGGTGACTTTTTTTTTGGCCAGGCAGTGTATGTAGTGAGGTCCATGTGTTAATTCCCTGATTCCCATTGATTTTCAGTCATTTTCAACCTCTTTATGCTCTAACCTTGATGATAACCCAAAACCTAATTATTACTGTACCTATGTAAATCTAACACTAACCTTAACATAACTCTACTAACAACTTATTACTGAACCTAACCATTAGCAAAAAAGTAAGTGAGGATTTGCAAAATGTCCTCACATTGGTACAAATGGTCATTGCTTTAATGGTAAAATAAGAAAATGATTATCAGTCTGATACCAGACTGGAGTCTGGAAAGTAGACTTTACATTATTATTCTTTTGGATCTGGCCTTTGATAAAATCTATAAATTCATCCTTCTGCACTGATTACCTTTCATTAGAATCTCTCACAAACTTCTTGCATGGTTTTGCACCTAGCTTACTGGATGTATTCAGTTTGTTCAACTTAAATCCTTTAGCTCCCATCCATACCCTGTTAGATGGGGTGTGCCTCAAGGCTCTGTACAGGGCCCATGCTTTTATACTCTAGCCTCTTTTTCAGCAAGTATCTTTTGGAAATTTAACATCCTTGTTTATCGTGGGTGATACCCAGATCTGTTTTTCATCATTTATCTTTATGTTATTTGTTTTTTTTATTAAATGTTTACTTAATAGAAAACAAACAGAAGAAACAAACAAAAAAAACATAATGGCACTAACTAATCTTGATAACAAGACTATCAGAAATATGCATGTCTTCTTAAGCAGGATATAAACATTTCCCAGAGCTGCAGGTATTATTCTGTTCAATTTTGCGGTTTGGAAATCAAAAGCTCATATGAAGTAATATCTGCCATGGAATTAACCTATTCCTTTAAGACAGGATGATCTGGATTACTCCATTTTGCATAGAAGTGCTCTAATAGTGAAAACAAAGGCTGGTAGGACTAAGGCAATTGTACTTTTTGCTTTTTGTAATATTAGATAAACAGGATCTGTCCCCCAAAAGACAGAGCCGAATCTGACTCTGGTAAGTGTCTACCTGATCATTCTTCATATATTTTTGTTATTTTCTTTCATGATGGTTGAACCATGGGACAACCTCCCATCAGTAATTGTGGCTTCATAATTTCTAAATTACCAACTCGTTTTATTTTGAAGGATTGCAAAATCTTGTTGGTGTAAAATAAAATCAATTAATATTTTGTAAGGAGTGAGTTTTCCTCAAGCCTCTCTTGTGAACTACACCTAAAGGAAAATGATTGTATGCCATGAATTCTTATCTATATCCACATTCAGATTGCCCTGTCATACAAGTCTATGACTCTCGCTTTTATCACAGATTGCTCTTGATGCCATTTTGTAAAGCATATAGGCTCCTGATAACGTGAAAAAAGGTCAAACTTCCTCAAACTAAACAGTGACAAAACTGAAATCTTGCTCATGGGCAGCAAATTTGTGTTCATGAAAGCTGACATTTTCTCCTTACACTTGGCAGTTCCACATTCTCCCCTTCACCCCAGGTTTGGATGTTATCTCCGATAGCACTGTCCTTCACCTCTCATCAGTAAAATGACCTGTTTTCCTTATTCTTATCTACATGATAATGTTTTCCTCCTCTTTTACCACACTATGAATCTATTCTTATCCATAGTGTTGTGTCATCCCATCTTGACTATTGCAACTCTCTTATTATTTGGTGTTTCTCAAGAATCCCTCCAAAAACTTCACATAGTAAAGAATTCAGCTGCTCGAATTATTACTAAAACATTTCTTGTCAGCACATTAATCCAGTCTTCCTGCAGCTCAAGTGGCTTCCTGTCAAATTTAGAACACAATTTAAGATTCATTTATTGGCAATCAAGGTTGCCCACCACCTTGCTCCTTTCTACCTTTTTGATGTCTTTCACACCCTTACTCCCCCCCACATGCTTTAGAGTTCCTTCTGCCTGCCTTAGCACCACTGGTGACAGAGCATTCTCCCTCTCTGCTCCCAAACTTTGTTATTGTCTCCCTCTAGACATAAAAAATATTCAAAATTTTCTCTGTTCAAGTCTAAGCTCATAACACACCCGTTCAACATTGACTATTCTCTGTTACCACCTGTTCATTGTAACTTTAAATGTGTTTTTTGTGTCGTTTTATTGTTGCTATGCTGAGTGATCTGCACAGTGTCTTTAAGGCATTTTTGAATTAATTGTATTCTTACAAACATCATTACTTCCTTTTAGTGCAATTAAAATATCAGAATGCTTTAATTATCCAAATAATACATTTGTATTTTATTATTAGGAACAAAACATCTTGAATCTCATTAGAGATAGTGTGTTTGTTGTCGCAAAAAACCTCCACTTTGTTCCAGTGTTAGAACACATTTATCCATCCATTCACTTTTCTATCAATTCCTTTGCACCGTGACAATAAACTGTTGCCAACGGGGAAAGATGAGGGTTCTTGATAACTTCCGAAAGTTATAATCCGGAAAGCATCCAGGAACCCCCCATAGCTTATTCCTTTTGATGTACTGGAGCAGATGGTCTACTATGAGCTGTCTCTGTATGATACATTTTCCCTTATTTCAAAGGAAGAGTCTGCTGATGCACCCATGATTCTCTCAGTCTTTGTTACAGCTAGTAGCCTTTTCTGTTTCTCTTTCTTTATACTGTTTAGTTGCAGGTACTGGTGCAGTTGGAGCTTCCTCTTGCTGTCTCTGTTGTTGGTTTAGATGCAGACACCATCCTCATTTTTTGGCACACACCAATTGAAAACTCTGGCAAAAGTGACTAAATCATCAGCTCAATTATTCCAAGGAAAGTCCCTCTGTAAATGCTGGATTCCCCCTCTCAGAAAGGCATAACTGTGTCTTTGTTTTAGAAGATTGCCTCTTTGCTTGGTGTTTTTATGGTTGTTGACCTTTTTTTCTAAACTTTATTGGTGCAAAGAGGTTTTGCTTATTTTCCGGTTAGCTATAAAGTTGTATTTTATTTAGTTTCAGCGTATTTTAGTCTGTTTTATTTTGTCTTTATTGCCCAGAGATAGAATGTAACTACCAGGCTTTTATAATATTATATGGCTGTTAAAGTAATATAATAGTTAATATTATATAGTTAATAAAATGTGTAGTGTTAAAAAAATTCTTTGTGTTAAAATGCATTTAGTAGATAGCTGTGCATAAGATGCACAGTACAAGGGGTTCTTAGTAATTTTCCCAACAATGGATTCAATGCATACAGAGAAATTTCAGAATCACAGTAGTAAAAAGACATGTCAATCATGTCATTCCAAAAATATTCTGAGTTCTGCATCTTAAAACACTCCTGCTGCCTTGATTCCTGGGAGCTTGCAAATGACCTCAGCATCCTCTGGCACAGTGATTGACTTGCCATTCAAGAAGCTATGGTCCGCCTAACCTGCTGGAGGGTCTTTCTTTGGCTTAAAAGCCTTCGACGCTCAATCTGTGATAAAACTTTTTTCATAACTGTTTGAAGTCTGTGTCACTTTCTAACTTAAATATTTAATCTGAATATACAGCAAATATGGATTGTGTTAACTTCACTTGCTAAGGTGTTACAGAAAATACCCAATAAAAAATCAAACAGCCTTTGGATGAGAAGCTGAGATGTCCAGACACTGCCTGTCTGTGTGTAATTTTTTTATCGATATTTAATAAATGTCAGAGGGTGTTTGACATTTGGACTAAGACTTTTTCTAGTGACACTGGAGAAGACTGATTAATCCAGCTGGGAAGAGAAATGTCAGAGTAATAAACAGTATATACAAACCTGCTGCATGTGGTCATGTCAGAACTAAAGGTGTCAACCACTCCTCAGACATCAAACATTCCTGTCAGTTCCCTCTTCCTAACAAAATTTGTACCAAAGTAAGATTGACTGATATGTAACACCAGCAAACACACATATATAAACTGGGTGTGTGCCTGTGTATCTGTGTATGCTTAGGGGATTTCTGAGAAATTTTCTTTGGCCTCTGTTTAATTGTTATTTGACCGCCATTATTGTTTTTAACAAAAGTGTATTTATGATGCACCGTTTAAAGCTACAGTGTATAATTTTTAGAGAAATCTAATAGTCGAAAGCAGACTGCAGTAACATGAAGGGCTTATCCCACTGCTTCTCCCCCTCCAACAATATGGAGGCCGTAATGGTACAAAATGGTTTCTGCAACATCCACATCACCTATTTTGTCCAGTAATAAGGAGGTTTGTTTATATACATAATACTATAAATAGTATTTAATTAGTTTGTGTGTGATATAGATTTAATAAAGGCCTAACTTGTCGCAGTCACATTTTAGAGTAATGACAATCCCTACAGTGACTAGTTTGTCAGCGCCGTAGCGTAAAGATGTCTGCCTCCATGAATGCATGACTGGCTCCTATGTTTCTATAAACAGCAATTTCTAAGGCAATACAGATATAAAGATTGAAACTTTTAGTTTGTAGCTTATAATAATTACATACTTATGTATTAAATATAACATTCCCACCAGTGAATCCCTGTAATTATTAGACACTGGAGCTTTAATTTGCCTTTCATCAGGAAGATGGTAATCTGTTCCCTTATGGGTGGGTGTCATATCAAAAAGTTAGTTTCCTGGTTTTCTGAGCAAGAAAAGAAATGATAGATGAAGTTTCTTTTTCAATTATTACGTCATTCTATCATCTATTATTAAGAAACACCTAGGCTGGATGGTGGAGCTCTAAAGGTACTGTTTCACTTATATTTCAACCCCCACCTATGGTCCTGAGATATCAATAATTCCCTAACCTAAAGCCTTTTTTCTGGTGTACTGATAATAAAGATAACTCAGTAGAGAATAATTCATAGATTTGAACATTTGATATTTAGGAGAAGATAATCATGACACAATCACATATTAGAGGGATATGGAAAGCCGAGTTGTTTAAAAATGTGGTTTCTGGGGCGTGCAGGTAGCGCAGTGGTTAGCGCACACGACCCATGTATGAGGCCTAAGTCCTCGACGTGGGTGACCCAGGTTCGAATCCGGCTTGTGGTCCTTTCCCAGATGTCTCTCCCCCTCCCTCATACCCCCTTTCCTGTCAGCTACTGTCAGAAAACGAGCCACTAGTGCCGTAAAAAGCTAAAAAAAAAAAGTGGTTTCTGACATGTAGATAACACGTGACTGATGTGTTTTGTGCATTGTCATCATGTTGTCTTAATTTTTTTAATTTGTTATGCCTAGTTGACACATTACTGCGACAGACCGGCGACCTGTCCAGGGTGTACCCCGCCTCTCGCCTGAAACGCAGCAGGAGATAGGCACCAGCAACACTCCCGACCCCATTAGGGACAAGGGGTAAAGAAAATGGATGGATGGATGGATGGATAGTTGACACATTAAGAGCGCAAAAAGAACATGTCAACTACACACTGATTTCATTTGATTATGAGCCATTCAGCCACTTGTCCAGTTTGAGCTGGTGAGAGTTTGATTTTTTTCTTCCCACTGACTGTTGAGTAGTAGGGTTAAACCACTTTTTGGAAGGTGGGGGAGTTTTGCCTGTAGCAATTACACATATCACCTTTTTTCTACTCTTTGTAAGAAAATTAGCCTCTTTTTAAAAAAAATCTAATATTTGGATTACAGTTTCAGGCAAAAATCAACTGTAAAGCTAAATATCTTTTTATAGGGATACATTACATCGTTTTAATCCATTACTGCCATTTCCATTTAACATCAGAACCGTCAAAGGGGTTCATTTTGAAAAAGCTAGAGATCACATTTATAGAAGTATTTCTTTTTTTCCCTCTAAAAACTCAGCAACAGGCAAAAACAAAAAGTTAAAAGATAAATAACCTACCCTAGATCTTAAATATTGATTCAAAAATTTGATTATTTAATCTACTAAAGCAAATTTTAAGGAACTATTCACAAAATGATTTCAATAAATGGTTATGGAAACACATTCAGACTTATGACCTACTCTTCATATTTAGCTCAAAAGTTGCTTATTCTGGTTGTACAGTGACCACAGACTGTAGCTGTCTTCACACATCATTCAGAATTTTGTGGTTTTATTTTTTGCATAACTGCTATAATGCAGCTCCGGCAGACGACCGATACATTGAGTGCTGCAGTTTAGTGGTAAAGTAAACATTGAAAGAAGAGACGTCTGATGCTCAAGCTTCAATATTTCATGCTAGAACTTTGTTGCCTAGCAACTCTGCCACTATAACACTGTGGTTGGTCTTACATTGTTTTCAATGGGGTCAAAATGACCCCCTCTGCATTCTAGGAACAAATAATCGAAGTCTTTTTTTTTCCATCACAGGTATTCTAAAATTCATATGATGCCAAAAATGGTCATTTTAGGAGAATTCATAAAGTTTGAGACAGATAGGGTTACATTTAGGAAAGTTACATGAGTTAAAAATGCAGAGGGGGTAATAATGACCCGTTGGTCATTAAAGTGTTAAAAAAATACTAACCTAGCATCAACCACATGAATAGATGTAGTACAACTTAAAAAGTATGCATTTATCCTTATGGGAAGGCTTTATTGAGAAACTTTTGCAAAAGGGACAGGCATTCAGTACAATGCTACGGAGTGATTGGGTACCTGCCTTACATGTCAATTTTATATCCAATCCCAGCAGCAGTAGCAGTTTGGTTTGTTTTACAACTGGCAGAGTTAACTGATAAATGAAACTCTTACCAAATCTGGTCGAGAGGAACGTCCAACCATCTTCCTATCTTGAAAGGTGAAAATTACATCATTTTGAAAAGAAATAATAAGTATTCCAACTAAAACCAATGTAGCAATGTTTGTTTTGTTTTAGCTTTCCACCTCTAGTTGACATAGTGACATCATACGAATCCCTCTGTATCTGCTGGCTCCTGGCAAGATGTATGTTCAGTTAGACTTGAGGGCTGGTGAGATGTATTTTTGGTAGTTTGTCAAGTACGTGTTACAAATTAAAAACTGAAGACGATATGTTAACAAGACACAAACATCGCCCAAAACACATTGGTCATGTGTTGCCTACAAATCAGAAGTCATATGGTTTTTAATAACTTGGCTTTTAATAAAGGGAAATGTTATTTATGGTTTTTACTTCTTGATACAAACTTTATATTTTGTTTTCTGAGTCTTGCTGTCCCTGGCACTACAGGCACTCAGGACACACAAGAAAAACCTCAAATCTGCCAGATCCAGCAAACAAGTAGCTGAAATTAACTTCCTCTGTAAGTCTGACTTTGCCTTAAAGGAAAGGAGAGCTGCTCCATTATTTACGCTCTTATTGTAAAGTGGCTTCTCTTTCACTTCAGAATAAGTCAGCTGAGTCATCATCATCATAATCATCATTAATCTATTTATAAAGTGCTTTTAAAAAAGGTGAACCAAAATAGTGCCAAAGCTTTAAAAACCATCATTCCATCCATTCATTTTCTACCGCTTATACACCAGGAGCCTATCTTCAGCAGTCTATTGGTGAAAGGTGGGGTAAACCATGGACACGTCGCCAGTCTGTCGCAGGACAACACAGAGACGAACAGAGACACACACACACACATTCACATGTAAGGACAATTTAAAGAAGCCTATTAAACTAACAGTCGTGTTTTGGGGCTGTAGGAGGAAGTACCTGAAGAGAACCAATGCATGCAAGGGAGGAACATGCAAACTCCATGCAGACAGACCCCAGGCTGGGACTCAAACCTAGATCCTTCTGCCAGGCAACAATACTACAAACTGCTACCACTAAATGTAAAAACCCTCTTTGCCAACTGGGATCCTCTGGATTTTAGTAGAAGAAACCCATAATTTCATCAGCATAAAAATTGAAAACATTCCAGAAGTTAGATCCTGGAGGCTGCGAGTACAAAGAAAAAAAAAGGGCCTAATATGGAGCTTTGAGGTACCCTATATTTAAATAAGTAATGGAGGATAAAAGTTGTCCCAACTGGACAGAGAGACTTCTACCACACCTATGTGCCTTTAATACCAACAAACTGATCTTGACTTTATCGGATGTGTCATGATCTATTGTGTTAAAGCAGCAGTAAGGTCAGGTAAATTTAGAAGAGGTGAATCGGTGGAGCAGAATTCTCACAGAATAAGCACATAAAGCAAATCCTTGCATGTAATCAACCAGAAGTCCCTCATAGTCATGGTTTGCTGACAGAAGCCCCAGTACGGGACCAAGACTGTAAAGCCCTCTGGTAAAACCTGATGATGAGCATTTCTCACAAAGTAGATTTTCTCCTGGTAGGAGATTAATCATACAGAGAGATATTTTAGTTAACCTCCCGGAACCCCTTGTGGACAAATTGATGGATAAAAAGATGTACAGCTTTTAAATATATCTTCAAAAGGATTTTCTGTTTGTGTGTCTTCTACTCTGCAGCGTATTTCTTACTTTCACTTGTATTTGGTGTTTAACCTCTTGTTTGAGCTGTTTTGAGTTTTAAAGTTCAGGAACATGAATTGCAAAGATGTAATACAGATCAAAGGTTTGAAAAACCTCAGCAATCCAAAAGTTTTGACTCATGCTTCAAGTGTACAGGGAGCTCAACAACTATGCTACAATGAAAATGTAAGATATGGTGTTTGTGTTGCTGTAGGGGAGCTGAAGCAGCTCCTTTCTCTCTAACAGATTCTCTTTTTAATTAGAAATTATCAGCTTGGCATTACACACATACACATACAGAGAAAGCAATAATTAACCTTGCTGTGTTACAAACACACACAGCAAATGTAGACAATTGTTTTATTGAACAGGACAAACACACACAGGATCTGTGGCCGTAATCACATGCTGTAATGATCGTTGCACTGTAAAAAGACACACAAACACAGCCTCATCGGAGCCGGCAGCTGAACCCTCCGAGTTCTCCATGATCTGATTCAGGTCCTTCAGTTGATGACAATCAAACAAAGCTTGCTTTTCATGTGTCAAAGGTTTCTTTTTTTTCTTTGCTTCTGACAATCAGGGAGAAAAAAAACAAACAGAACTAGAATTATATAACTCTTGTTCTTCTTATTTCAGTCCAGCAGCAGAAATAAGGATACCAAAACCAAAATAAACAGGAAAGAGGAATCAGGAGCTGCAGAAGTTGAGCCGTTTGAAAGGCAGCCCAGAAAAAGCATCTCTTTCTCTATTCAAGCAAGCGAAAATACGCGAAAATCATCAGATTAAATAACAAACATGTTATTTCCTGTGGTCATAGGGAAAATTGTTTTATTTCAATTCAAACAAAACACATCAATAGAAAAACAGAACACTTTAGAGCATGTAAAGTTAAACATAACTTTCTTAGTAAAATAATTTAGTTTAGAATATAAGACTAAGAGAAAGATGCAGCAAAAAAGTTTTAATAAGACCAAAATTTTAAGATAAAACTGAAAGTCGATTTGGCATGAAAGTGTCTGACACACACAAAGACTGGAATCAGAAGCCTGGTCCAAATAAGTGTTTCTACAGCTTGCTTACAAAATAAAGTCTGCAGTTTTTTGGCATTTAGCATAGTTATTAAAGCTGACCAAAAAGAGTTACAGAAACAGAAAGAGAGCTTTAAAGAATCACTTTAAAGTATCATCACCTAAGGTGCTTAAAGAGGCAAGAGACATTATGAAATTTTCTAATGAGAAATATCTTTAAAATAGCCTTTTATTTGACTTTTAATTATTAAAACATAATTTGATGACCATGCGTATAAGACCAAGGAGCTCATCGTGGACTTCGGAAGGAAGGCTGACCTACACCCACCCATCTACAGTCCTGCTCACCATCATTGGCACCCATGAAGTTGAAGTACATATAGTGGAATATTTTCTGAAGGAAATTCATCTTTTTTATCATTTTACTCCTGATAGCAGGCATGGTTGAAAGGGAAAAAATTGACTGTTTTAAAATGGCCAGCAATGAGTCCAGATCTCAATCCAA
>JAUZNJ010041513.1:0-10016 GCA_034780135.1 Jordanella pulchra | reverse complement strand
TAACTTTATCTAGGAGGTTCCTAGCAGAGGTAGAAAAAACAGACAACATTAGTGATCACATCAAAACATTGCTCTTAATAACAGTGAGTTGTTATTTATCTCAGAAACACCGTTAGTAGCTTTAAACCAATCATCAGCACCAATCTCAGTAAACATTTGCACTCTAATTTCAGAAGTTTCTAACATTAGATTCTGCTTCTCATCATAAATGGAAAGCACAACAAATCTAAACAGTTCTTATTCAGTAAATCATAGACCCTTCCAATTTCAACATTGTTTGAATTCAATCTGTGTTTGCCACTTTTACAGGCTGTTTAAACCAAGCTGGACGCTCAGATCTCAAAATGAATTAAGAAACGTTCCTCCTTTCTGCACAGAATAATAAAACCAAACAGCTTCTAACTGGTACAGATTTTTATTCACTGATCAAATGAGACAACAAACTTCTCATACTGAACCTCCCTCCCCCAAAACAAACAAAAAAATGGCGCACCATCAAAGCAACTAGAGCATCCGAGTCTTAGAAAGTGAAAAGCAGTTCATTTTAGAGGCATCAGGGAGGTGCTGCTCCAGAAATCGTCTGTCTACTTTTCCTTCTCCACCGAATTCCCTGTTGCAGGGCTCAGATGATGCCTGACAAACTGTCCCTAAACGGGCCAGACTGTTCTGCATAATACATAAATACATGCAGACACTCAGCAAAACAATAATAGCTGTGAAAAATGCAGCACAAGCTGAACAAGAGTCTAGCGATCCGTCTGAACTTTAATGTAGAGCCTGATTTGGTTTCCTCTGAACAAAATCAAGACGTACAGCAGCTCTGTGACATATGCATAACATTTCTAAAGTCAGCTTTATGAATAAGACTGTTAGAAACTGGACAGCATGAAGGTGTAAACTGCTGGTTCAGTCGTCTCGGTTCACTCCTCCGTTTATGGTGTTCTTGTTTATAAAAAAAACACATCTGATATAGTCTGTATGTGTGGAATGAGAAGTGCGAGAGGATACATAATGGTCCAGTTAAAGTGGACAGGAAGGTCTGAGCCACTGCACATCACTAAAACAGGGCGGAGGCTGTATCATCATCTGGGACGTTGTGGTGAAGTTTGTTATAATTATATTTGGTTTAGACCCATTAGAAAGATGAAGTGTCACAGTGAGTCCAGTTCTTAAAGCAGTTGTGATTATAAATTACTGCGGAGCTCTTCTGTTGCTAAAATCCACAGGATTTAAATACCCAGGATCTGTATTAACTGGGTAACAGGAATCCTGGGTAATTGGTCAGCAAGCTTCCTATTACTCTGAAAGCACAAATACAATCAGTATGAGATAAACTGCACTACACCCTCAGTCCAGCAGGTGGCGGTAATGAGAACAACCTCTTTTCTCCTTCCTTACATCACCACCCAGCTCAAGGTATATCCTGAAGAATAAAGTTTTCTTCCTCATACTTTTCCTTTTCCAGTAAAGCGGCTAATAAATAAAATCCCCCCCCCCCCACAAAAGTATTTTTTTTAAATTCCCCTTTTTTGTTGTTAAACCAAAAACTTTCAGAAAGAAGTTTACCAGGATGATGGCTTGTATAAATTACACAGAGTATCATCATGTGACGATAAATGTATTAAGACCAGTAAACATAGAAACTGTAACTCGCAGCTGCAGGCTTTTAAAAACAATAAAAGACATTTTTAATAAGCTACAGAGAAAATACTGTCCAACATTAAACAAGCAGTTATGAATAAATATCACCACTTCATGACAGGATTCATAACTGTTCAGTCTGTGCGTTCATGAAGGTTTTTTTCTTCGCAGCGAGTTCCTCGTGTCTCAAAAAACACAACAGAAGGTTCACAGGTTGGATTTGGGTCCGGTGTTGACTGGAATCGCCCTGAGCTCAGTCCGCATGCACAGGTACTCCCCGATGACGGCCATCAGCGCGATGCAGGCCACGTTGACCAGCCACCAGGACAGCGCCGAGGGGAGGTGGGAGTTATAGATCCAGCAGCCGATCATGTGGAAGAAGTGAACGGTGACGGTGAAGTCCAGGCACTGCTTCCCTCGACGGATGAAGAACCACAACCCGAGAGCGCTGCCGGAAACATTAGGACGTTAGCTTTTAGCTCAGATCACATGACCTTCATAGAGACTAGATGTGAAATTCAGAAAGAAAACTCAGCTAAACAACAACAAATGTCTGCTGGTTTACTTCTGAGGCCTGGTTGAATTTTTTTAAAAACTGCTGAATGATTATAAGTTAAACCCAAAGGAAAAGGTTCACACATTATTCCCAAAAACAGAGATCTGTATTTAGACTCACTCCTACTGGCTATGGAGCTACTTCTATATCCCACAGTCTTATTCACACCAAACCAGGACGCTAAGGAACGCTTTGTCAGAAATTTGCCTGGTCAGCAGGTTGTTGTTTCACCTCAGAGGTGGATGATCCGAGTCCAGAAGGTAAAATCCCTGCTGGTCACTTCACCAACCTGATCGACCTCCAGTCTGTGCTGTGGAGCTGGAAATGCCAACGGTTGGAGCTAACCTCTGTAGAGGCTGTTTGCTTTCTGGGCCTGATTTTCCACCTCAACATGTTTTACCTGGATTTTACGGAGCGAGTCTCTGTGCTTTATTTTCTTTGGGAAGTTGAACAAAGCCACAGGTGTCCCTGAGTCCAGCAGATCCTCCACAGATGCTCCCAGTCCAGGAGCTCGGCCTGCGTGGAAGCTTTCCACTGAGCTTACGGTAAGCAGAGACGGTGTTCTGGAGCTCAGACAGGAGGAAATCAAAGCTAGAACCCCGATAGAGAGAGAGCACCAGAACTGGGATGAGCCAGTCGGACGTGTCGGCCTCTGGAGAACCACAGCAGGAGATCAAGAAGCGGGCAGAGGGGTGGTGGCGGTTAGCCGTGTCATGAATGATTTAAGGCCTCCTAGGAATAAATATTTTTTTAAACCCACCTACAAACCTCTTAAGATCTTTCCACACTTCATCCTCTATCAACATTATTTTCTCCATCCTCCATTTCGCTTTAAAGAGCTCATCTCTGCCGCTTCTTTCACGCCACATCTAGTCCCCGATTTGTTTTCACGATGCAAAATGACACAAAAGTCCAGATTTTTTAACTTCAGAGAATTTCTCTCCATGTACTTCAGAGGTGTGATCGCTCTCGTGTTGCTGTATTCACCAAAAACTAGGCTTTTTGCCTTGCTAGAGTCACGAGCTTCGCTTCACAGCGCGCCTGAGCCGCCCACTACAGTAGGACAAGAGGGAAATCAGTCGCTCCGGCTGTGAAATTCATTTTCACTGCGAATGTACCTTTAGAGCTTCTCGCATCAGGTTTGAAATGAATGGAATGAATTATTAACATGGATTATATTAATAGCTTGTAACTGACTTTGAACCTCTTTGCATGATCAGACTGAACTTACTTTAACTGAAATGACCTGAAAGGCTGAATCCCCACAAATCTTTCCACTAGTCACAAAACTAATGATTTAAGGAAGCTGTGATCTGAGGTGAGCTCCTAATGTCTGCGTCCGTTTGAGTTTACACAGCTAAAGACAGCAGCCATTTCTCACCAGGTGAGAGAGTTCAGGATGAAGGCCATCATCGACAGCCTGCCTTGCATCGTCGCAAAACCCAGGACCTGTGGAAAAAGAGCAAACATAGAAAAAAAATGAACTGAGGTTCAAGAGCGAAGAGAAAAATGACAGAATAGGTGAAGGATTCCCAAACTTACTTCATAGCTGAAGATCTGATCTAGCGAGCGACCGTTGTGCACCAGGCTGTCCACTCCAGCCAGCCACAGGCCGAGGAAGCTGTAGTAGATGCACTGCATCAACACGATCTGACATATAATGAGGACGGGGTCCCAGATGTAGCTCCGGAAGTTGCTGGCCATGTTTCTCTGGTTAGCAGCTGGAGCAAAGCATCAACAGCTGGCCCATCAAGTATCACCTGCAACCAACATGGTTAACAGGTTAACACTGAACCTTTAGTGAGGACACAGGCAGCAGCGTTCTGGATCAACTGCAGCTGTTTGATCCACTTTTTACACACAGTTACAGTGATCAATTCTACAAAAGATAAATCAGCTTGTCAAGGTCCTACAGAGATTTTAGTCCTTTAATCTTGGAGATGTTCTTTAGGTGATAGAAGGCAGATTTTGTTACTGTCTCTATGAAGGTTCAGGTCTGGGTTCATCACTGCGTCCACATGTAGAGCCTGGTTGGTGGTTTCTAGCTGGATTAACTGAAGCTGTGTGCTAACTTGAAAAGTTCTTCCTTTGGTCATCCATGTGTTGATTTCTTCTCTACTTTTACCCAAAGCTTGAATGGCTTCATAGTCACCTGGTGACATCATAATGTACAGCTGAGTGTCATCTGCATAGTTATAGTAACTGATGTTGTTTATTAAAATCTGAGTTATAGGGATCAGACCGGCATCCTGTCCTGGGTGTACCCTGCCTTACGCCCATAGTCGGCTGGAGATAGGCTCCGGCTCAACCGCAACCCTGATGGATGAAGCGGGAGAAGATGGATGGATGGTTATAGGGATCATGTAGATATTGAGTAAGAGGGGCCCTAATATGGATCCTTGGGGAATCCCACATCTGATTTTGTGATCTCTGATAAAACTTTACCTTCTGACACCAAAAAGTCCCTGCCTTTCATGTAGGATTTCAACCAGTCCAACACTGAGCCAGAAAGGCCACAGAGAAGTCTGTCAGAACAGCTCACCATCTCTGATCAGACCAGTGGTCAAATATTCAGCAGAACTGTGCCCAATAGAATAGATTACCTATTTAACATTTACCTATTTATTAGCAGGGTTTACACATATTTAGGACTGTTCACATAGTTTACCCTTTGAATTATTATCAAAAGAAACTACAATGAAAGTCAAATTCAATAGTTTTGGTTGAGTCCAGATTTTTCAAATCATAAAATATATGTTACTGAAATACATTGTCTCTTTAAAGTGTTTAATGCGCCGTTTAAATTGAGATTTTAGCTGAACGAAAACTGAAATAGGATTAAAATATTCTAACATACATTTGCTAACCACTAAAACATAAACACCAGAGTTAATCTCTTCGGAGACCATACAACCTCAGAAAGAACTGCTCTGATATTTATCCGAGCAAACAAGTCTGTAGAGTTGAGCCCATATCCAACAACCTGAAAGGCGACCAATGCTAGCATGTTTCCACAGTTTGGCCGTTTAAATAATCAGCGAGGAAAAGACACTAACCTGAAAACTGGACCCGAAGGCTGAACTCCAGCCTCACCGCAGCTCGCTGGGTTTAAATCTTTCCAGGGATGAGGTGGATGTATTGACAACTGAACGCGAGTTCACAACAAAGGACGTCACAACAGCATACCCGGAAACTAAAAACGTTCTTCCTGTCCCTCTGTGGTTCATTGAAAGCAGGAGATCAACGCTGCGGTGCTTTACTGCCACCATTTGGTCAAACGGCGGAATAGCAACGCAAAATGTTCACACCCGTTTTTACACTGTTTTTTTTGTCCTCCAACGTAGACTATCATACGGAAGCGTATCAAAAATTTATTTTATAGAGTGACAGCAATACGCTTCCGTATGTTTTGCAATATTGTTTATCTGTTTAGATATTAGTTTTGGACATTTCTTCACATCCTAAAACAGGGACTCTTAAAATTGTATGGTTTTATTCTGTTTCCACTCCGTGTTTTAATACTTACATGTTATCTAATCAAGCTATATTAGGACAATTAACTTTACTGCTCACTTAAAATGTACATTACAATGAAATTTGAGCTTTGTGTTTAACTCAACCGTTGGCAGTTTGAATTGGCAAACAAAGTATTGCTATGAACAAATTTAGGTAATAAGCAAGATCAATTATGATAATCATGGTGGCACTTTGATTCAAACATTCTTGCAGGAATGAAAAAAGACACACATTACCTACATATGGTCTCACCTGTTCTAAACAAACAGGCACAAGCTAAATATTTATATCCCTCTCAAACCAGGTGTCATAAAAGCACACAAAAGAGACAGTGATGATAAACCAGTCCTTGGGAGCAGATGCCTAGCAAGTTCTTTAGCATATATAAAACTATGGCGGCAAAGTGATGTAGGACAAAGGATGTAGACACTTCTGTATATACAACAGCAGCGCAAAAGGTTAGACATTCTTTTAAGAGGCTGATCATGACCTTGATGATTTTTAAGAGGATAACCAATCAAAATGTTAAACTTAAAGCTCAACTGAAGCTAAGGATCTTGGCTGTTAGATGTGAACCAGGTACCTTCAGCCTTCTTAGAAGACAATCGCTCTGTTCCAATCACAGTGACACCATTCCTCCTCCTGGAATCCAAACACATTTATTGTTAAATAAATGCCCTAATAAAAAATACTTTTATGTTAATATCAGCCCCCATTTGTC
Source organism: Jordanella pulchra (assembly GCA_034780135.1). Classification (NCBI taxonomy): domain Eukaryota; kingdom Metazoa; phylum Chordata; class Actinopteri; order Cyprinodontiformes; family Cyprinodontidae; genus Jordanella; species Jordanella pulchra. The sequence goes on along the minus strand of JAUZNJ010041513.1, from coordinate 3,582 downwards.
TTCAGATTGTTTTCTGTTTATTTCACAAACACTCACAGGATGTAGATTTAAGAAAGTTTATTTCTAGAAAGATGCAGGAAGCAGTTTTTTAAATTGTAAAAATAACCACGTTGTAGTTATTCAGCGTAAAAGAATTGTTTTCTGTACTAAGTTTTATGCTGATGACACAGAGGGAGGGAAAAAATCTACTCTATTGAGATTTGGTTTACAGAGAGAGTGAGCTGTAGATAAATGTAAGAAAGTGTTTAAAATCATGAGAATGTTGAACTGGAAGCAAATTGGGAGCAGATTGAGCTGCAGGTTATTGCATTTACACAGTCAGCACTAAATTATGCACGTATAGTTTCTAATTTAGCAACAGACACAACTTTACAAAAGTGAATTATATTCAGTACCAAAGTGTTCAGGTATCACCAAAGGTAAAGATGGTAAATATGCTGTTTAACTTTATAGGAAATCAGTTGATTAAAATTTACAGGGCAAATTTATCCAAGTCATGATGAAGATCAACTTTCCTGGGAAACAGAAACGAAATATTTAAGTACTTTTTGGTCGGATTTTGAGTCAGAAAGCAACAAATAACAGAATACATCAGAAACATTTGGTACCACTGGAAGCTGCCATAAATTTTACTGCTTTTTGGAAAGGAGAAATGAAGATGAAGAATTCATTTTAAAAATGCAGTGTGGAAATATGATCAGTCTATCATTTCATTTCTCTAGTCCCTTCCACATCCATAATTGTGACCAAAGCGCTTCACAAAATTAGTATCTATAAATAAAACACACTAAAGCTGTTGTGCCTAAATAAAAATGCTTTAGTGAAAACCTTTAGTGAAATAGAAATAAAAACGTTTCTAACAGATATTGAGGAAGGATCAGCAAAAAAGGAAAATAATTAAAAAGGTCGAGGTTTTATAAAATCCAAAGGAAACGAAACAGTCATTTTTACATCTCATAGTAGTACAATTATTATTACTATAGAGAAAACACTGAAATGATAAATGTAAGTCCAGTAGAGATAATGGGACAAACAAACCACCAGGAAGAAGGGAAGGGATAACTGGTTCACCGCTTAAACAGAATTAAATGGAAAATATATTTTACTGATGAGTTTGTAAATCACTCAAAAAGTAAAAATCATAAGGTACTATTTAATTATATGATTGATCTGATAAGATTTAATCCTGAACTTGGTCTACGCTTCCAAGCCAGTTGGTGGCGGTAATGCGCAACCGATAAACACCAAGAAGAAGAAGAAAGGTAACGCTTGAACTATTGCCGATATGTTTGTTGTTGAAAAGTAGAAAAACTTCCCATTTGATCCAGTTTTCCTCCAAGAGGAAAGTGTGTTGATGATAATTTGACTGAAAGGTCGCCGTTAAACCGTAAATCGGAGCTTATGTTGAAACTTTAGGACTGTTTTCTCAGTCAGCCTTCTGTGTAATCTGACATTCTTAAAGGGACAGTCCTCCCTGTTCTGGGATATAATGATGATAACTACTTCTTATTTAAAACACGCATCTTGCCTGTCTGCAAATCATTTTTTTTCCACTCTATCTCAAATATTCGGACACTGTGATGCTTCTCCTTAATGCATATATATGACTTTTACCATGTGTTAATGCAAAGTACTATACAGTAAATTATAGAGAAGTCACTCCCTGTTTCAATGGTTACTACTGGTTAAATAAAAGGCTAAAAATGAACAACAATGAAAATAAATAATCTGAGCTTAAATCAAACATAATTTTGAGTTTTTTAATAGTTTCTTTTCATTCAAACCACCCTTCAGTGCTGAGTCATGTTACAACTCAAGGGTTCAAAGGTAATTTCTAACAGGAGTAACTTAGGTAAACAGAGCTTGATGTGAGCAGTTTACTGTTTGACATGTTTTCTCTTCCCCCTGCAGACGGTGACAGATTAGTTTCCAATATTCCACTGTTAGTCATTTCTGTTTGCAGGCCACACAGAGACGGCGCAATGTTCAGGACACATGTGAGTGTGAGAAGCATGAGGCAGCTCTTTAAACCAGCCTGTGTGGACTGGAAACTGGCAGGTCTGCAGAGGCTTACAGGTAAGGTTATGGTTTGGAGAGGTTCTTAAGGCATATGAAGAATATTTTATAACCTAAAAATGTTACCTCTAAATTTCAATATACATTTATAATGATCTGCATAATCCTACCTCTTATCTTTACTTATTCCTTCTCATTTTCTGAGGTTTTGTATGTAATTTCATTACAAAATAGAAATTTTGATGTACTTGTTTAAATATATATCTTCAAACTGTTTTTTACCCCAATATTTTCCAAATAATGTTTCACTTTTTAATAGTTCAATGTTATCTATCTATTTATTTATTTTTTTTGCTCCTTTAGTTCACTCTGTCCGAGGGTAAAACCAAAATTTTAACCACACAGGTTTAAATATAAAAGGTGGAATAAAATCTATCTAATGCTATGTTTACTCCCAGGAAACTTAAAGCAGGAAGGATGTGCAGGAAACGTCTCTCTGAAGACAAGGCAGGTTATTTCTTTAGCATTTTTAGACAAAGTATAATTGAAAGGGTCTCATATTAAAATGAAATATTTTTAGGGAGCAGATAAACTAAATGCTGCCTCATCTTAGACCTTCTGGTCCTGGAGACACTAAGTAAACAGGTCTGTGATGAACATCAGCATCCAGAAATCTGTTTAGCTTGGTGTGTTTTTTTACCACAGACACTATTACTGTGCTTTTATTACAGCTGTGGTGCAGAAAAGACTTTGACCAATACAGGCTCTTTAAGGCAGATTCTGATTATTGAACATCCGTTCTCCAATATGTGCTGCCAATTTTTAAAGCCAATCTTGATTTTCTGTGCTCTGATAACATGATAAAAATGATAAATGTTCTACAGGTCTCAGTTTAAACAAAAGAGAAACATTGATTAACAAATTATATTAAGTTTTAACAATTGATAAAACTTAAGGGAGCTGCAAAAAATGTGCTTCACATGATTGAAGGAGTGGCTGCTCCATTTTTATACTAAATTTGCTATTTTCTTAGATTTTTGAAAAAAATTTGGATATTTTACTTTTTTCATTTTTTACAACTTTATATTTTTAATTTTTTTTTTTATATTGAGAATTATGAACTGCATTCTTTTCAAATTGTGTTTCATAGATCCCATTTTCTTCACTTCAAGCCCAATACAAACGCTCACTGTTGATGAACAAAAATGTTGTTCCTGTCGTCCATTTAGGCCAATAGAAAAGCATCCTCGCCTCTCATGCAGAGAAATCTTTAAAATAAATTTGAAAACATAATATCTCAGAACCCTTTTTGTGGATTGAATTATTTTTAAAAGCAAAGAAAAGTATGTTAAATTAAAACTATTTAAATTAGTGTCTGAAAAACAAACAGCGATAAAGAAATTAAACTTTGGAAAATTCTATTCAGTTTATTATATAGCGCCAATTCTCAACACATGACATCTCAAAGCATTTTACGAAGACAATTTAATCAAATCACACAGATTAGTTAAAAGTTTTCTATCTAAGGAAAACCAGCTGATTGCATCGAATCATTGACTTGACAGC
>JAUZNJ010041511.1:0-10016 GCA_034780135.1 Jordanella pulchra | reverse complement strand
AGAGGGCATCAGCCCAGGAGACCCACGGCGCACTCTGCTGGAGGAACGATGGAGCGACAGGCTCCGGATCCCAACAGAGACACTATAATCCACGTCATTACGATATCAGCGACATGGTTTAGTAATACAAAGGGGATAGACTTTCAGCTGGAGATAGTATTTTGTAAACATCGGCCCAAAACTGGCAGAAAAGATTCCTCATCCTGGGACAACAGAAAGCTGCAGTCAGATCCTCACAACAAAAAATCCAAACCTAGTTTCTCTTTCGCTTACCAGTACATTTCCAAACAGAATGAACACTGCAAAAATGATATAGTCATACAAAACTAGAGACGAACGCCTTTTAACTAACTAAAGACCTGTTTCTCTACCCTCAGTTTTTGGAAAAACTCTTTATTAGGAGTCTGGAAAAATTAAGTGATAAACAAAAACTACTTTCTGAAAGTCAGTGTGGATTTAGCTCTCAGAGATCTACAGCTTTGGCAGTGCTGGAATTGATAGAAGTCAGTAGATCCAGAAATAACTTTTCTAACTGGTCTTTTTGTTGATCTAAACGGATCATAATTTGTTAAACAGGAAATCAGAGCGTTATGGTGTAACGGAGCTGGTTCTGCAGTGGATAGAGACCTATTGAAGATGCAAGCTACAATATGTGGGAATGGGTGATCAGTCATCATGGTTGGACATGATTCGTGGTGCCCCCTAGGGGTCAGTACTGGAACCAATACCCAAACGAGGCAGCAATTTGGATCGGTACCGGAGGGTTGAAACCAAGAAGAGATGGTTGCTTTCAGCATCGACACGAAGCAGCTGATTATAACCAATAAATAATTCAGCATTCAGAAGCCATTCCTTGATCCGTCTGGAACTGGTCCAGTACAGTAACAGAACCCCCAGAGAGCTCAAGCAACTCAGTCTATGCTAAGGGTCCGATTCTGAGAAGAACTGCAGCATTTGACGACAAAGGAAAGGAACGTTTGAATTGCTTCGCTGCCCTTCAGAACCTGCAGTACTCTAACGGTAGTCAGGTGTGGCCCGGTTTCAACAGAAGAAGCACCTGAGGCCCAGACGTTCTCCTGTGAGGTCCTAGTGTTCCCAGCTCATGACTGGTCAGTTCTGCTGGCTGCTGATTGGTTGGCAGCCAGCAGGTAGAAGCTGCGGGGATGTAATTGGACTCCTTCATTCATCATTGACCAGCTGTCAGTCCCCTGGTTCTGACCATGGTTCTTATGGCTGGGAGAGTGTTGTGAGTGTGCTGGAGTTCTGGTTCTGTTTGACCCGGACAGTGTTGTTATTCTTTATGTTCTAGTTCTTCTGGTCTGTCTAGAAGAGTTATATCTTTGTAGACAAAAACATTCAGCTTCCACCGGATTCTTATGGGTCAGAGCAGCAGAGGTAAGACTGGTTCTACTGAACAGAACCAGTGAGGTCCAGTTATTGTTTTGATGCTTGTTATGGAGGATTCATTGATCAGAGTCAGTGTTCTGGGTTTCTTTAAAGGAGGAAGCGTTTGCTGTCTGCTTTGAGTAAAGAGTCGTCTGCAGTCAGAGTCTGAAAAGAAAGCGTCGCTTCACAGGCTGCCGGGTACGTTTCTGCTACACAGGAAACTGGTCATGTGATCTTTCCACAAGCTCATGTCATCAACTCCAACTTGAGATCATGACCTGAATGGAAACCAGGGGTTCTGAGATGAATGGTTCTGGGTTTTTTCTGTTTGATGAGCAGAAACCATGAACCAGGCCTGTTCGTCCGTCTACAGAACCGCCATGAGGATCCAGTCTCTGCAGAGACTCTGCCACAGTAAGCATCACTGGTTTCTGCAACTTCATCTTAAAACAAAGAACTGTGTTCAGATTCCATTAAAGTTTATTAATAACACAAGTCAGTTCATCCTGGTTCATCAGTTGATCATCGATGATCCCGTGTTCGAGGTCTGACTATTTAAAAGACCATAAATTCATGATAGTTCATCATTATACATGTTCAGTTTACCTTTAATGAATGAGTCCGTCTGAATGAATCAGTTGGTGTTTATTCAGGTCACCAGATCAACATCTGGAGCTTCTGTTTCAGTGGATGTCGTCTTTATTCAACACATCATAGCTGCCTTCCATGTGGTGGGCGGAGCTAATCCCCTGCAAGACTTCATGTTGAACAGGAAGGAAGTGACCCGGGTTCTGGACGGGATGTTTGATGGAGTGTCACAGGAGCGGTCAGGTCATGTGACTGCTGCAGGCTCAGAGCAGACCGTCGCGCTGATGTTCAGACTGTTTGAGCGGTTAGTTGGTATCAGTCCCAGTTAAGGTTCAGCTGTAGAGACGACTTACCTGGGTCTACTCTGTTCCAGGAACCGGACCGGACAAGTCTCAGCCAGGTCTCTTCAGATCGCTCTGGTTGCTCTGTCTGCAGACGCTGTGCTGGACAAATACAGAAGTGAGTGCTCCAGAATAACAGGGACCAACATGAGGCGAGCGGGCCTCCTGGAAGCAGCAGAAGGACTAAAGCAGAACCGCCCACAGAACTGGATGATCTGGAATAAGTCAGAACCAGGGAGACTTGCTCTGCAGTCCTGCTGCTTTCTATCCTTGCTCACAGTAAAGGGTTAAACCTATTCTTATTAGTCAAAGGGGCCCTGAAACGGGGCCCTGAGCAGCAGCAGAATGAGCTAACTTGTCTGAAGGTTCTGGATCAATGGTTCCTCCTTCTGGGTCGATCACCTAGCGCCAAGACGCTCTGCTGCAGGAAGTGAGGTCCAACTCTTCATAGGACTTCCACTCGCTGATGGTGGTGAGCTGTGCTGAAGAGGGCCCGGCTGGGGGACATGGGGCGCCCAGCCGGGCCCTCTGACCACCACCAGTATGTTCAACCAGAACCAGGTGGAGCAGAACAGGTGCGGGTTCTAGAGGGCAGAGGATCTGGTTCGGTCCGATCAGCAGGTGATCTGGTCCAGGTGTGGTTCTGCTCACGGATTCGGTCCCTAATAATCGTTATTTATCATGAATTCTAAATGAGCTGCTTCCATTCTTCTTCTTGAATGTTTTCTTAGAGCTGACGGCTCTGAGCAGCTTCCTCCTCCTTTCACAATAAAAGCCTGATATGCAGTCTGTTTTCTTCTAGGTCTTGTAAATCTCATAGGGGACGGTTCCGGATTCATCACCAGTTCTAGACTAAGATCTCTGCTGCAAGACCTCAGCAAGGTACATCCAATTAAGACTACATTTCCCAGCATGCCCCTGTCCTCTAGCTTTCTAATCACTGTGTTCAGGTTCCTACGACGGAGGAGGAGGAGGAAGATGTGTTCGGCAGCGTGGAGGCAGCAGTGAGCTCGTGTTTCGACAAGGTGAGAGAAAGCAGCTGTGAACAACAGCTGATGCTCATCTTCCTCCTGACTGTACCTGTTTGCAGGGAGGGGCTCCTGCTGTCAGTGAAGCTCATATACTAGCATGGCTACAGAGCGAGCCCCGCCTGCTGCTATGGTTACCAGCTCTCTACAAACTGTCCGTCAGTCAGAGCGTCACCCACCAGGTCCGCTGCCACACCTGTAAGACCTTCCCTATTACTGGCCTCAGGTGCGTCCCCACAGTCCCTCGGGGAGGGGGTCCAGGTGGCGCAGAACCGAACCCTGAACAGAGTCTCTACTCAGGTATCGCTGCAAAGGCTGCCTGAACGTCCATGTTTGCCTCCAGTGCTTCCTAACCGGCCGACAGAGTAGGAAGCACAAAAGCCACCATCCTCTGGTGGAGTTCTGCACCCAGGTGAGAAGCAGACAGGTGAGAAGCAGACAGGTGAGATGCAGACGGGTGAGATGCAGAAGGGTGAGATGCAGACGGGTGAGATGCAGACGGGTGAGAAGCAGACGGGTGAGAAGCAGACAGGTGAGAAGCAGACGGGTGAGATACAGACGGGTGAGATGCAGACAGGTGAGATGCAGACGGGTGAGAAGCACACAGGTGAGAAGCAGAGAGGTGAGAAGCACACAGGTGAGAAGCAGAGAGGTGAGAAGCAGACAGGTGAGAAGCACACAGGTGAGAAGCAGAGAGGTGAGAAGCAGACAGGTGAGAAGCAGACAGGTGAGAAGCAGACGGGTGAGATGCAGACAGGTGAGATGCAGACGGGTGAGAAGCAGAGAGGTGAGAAGCAGACAGGTGAGAAGAGGACAGGTGAGAAGCAGACAGGTGAGGACAGGTGAGAAGCAGACAGGTGAGAAGCAGACGGGTGAGACGCAGAGAGGTGAGACGCAGACGGGTGAGAAGCAGACAGGTGAGAAGCAGACGGGTGAGACGCAGAGAGGTGAGACGCAGACGGGTGAGAACCAGACGGGTGAGACGCAGAGAGGTGAGACGCAGACGGGTGAGAACCAGACGGGTGAGAAGCAAACAGGTGAGAAGCAGACGGGTGAGAAGCAGACGGGTGAGAAGCAGACGGGTGAGATGCAGACAGGTGAGATGCAGACAGGTGAGAAGCAGACAGGTGAGATGCAGACAGGTGAGAAGCAGACGGGTGAGAAGCAGACAGGGGAGATACAGACAGGTGAGAAGCAGAGAGGTTAAATATAGACAGGTGAGGTCACATCCTCAGGCATCCCACCTGTTGTGTGTTTCTGTTTTATCAGCCCAACTGGAGAGAGTCTCTGTCCTCCATTGTGCAAAGTGCTCGTCATTCCCTGTTACCACGGCGATACACTCACCGAGGAGCTAATGAGAGGAGGGTCCTGAAGTGGGTGGAGCCAGGACAGGTCCAAAATAGGTGAGAGAGTGCAGAAGGCTTCCTTTGGTAAATGTTTGTTCAAAAGTGTAAAACCTGTTCTAATGAGCTGTCCTCAGAGCTCCGTCCTCCTCTGATGTCTCAACGCTATTGGCTGACTTGGCTCTCCCCATCTCCTCCAAAAGAGACGTTCTCCAGGATGCCTCAGTGCAGGCATCTCCTCCTTCCTGTTCATCGAAATCTCTGCAGACAGATGAGGTGATGACCTCACAGGTGACCTCCTCCTCATCACTTGGTGACAGGTGGTGTAAATACATGTGTGTTTCTGCAGGGGGCAGCTCTGCAGACTGATATTAGGAACCTGCACAGAGATAAGTGGTGAGGTTGGAGACCATAGCTGCCGCCAGGAGGAGCTTCACTGGTTCTCTGACTGAATCTGAATTTGTCCAATAGGTTGCTGGAGCAGCAGCTGGGGGCGTGGCGCCTCACCGTCCAATCAGAGCAGACCGTTCTGGAGGAGAGGTGCTCTGAGATGGAGGTTACCATGGAAACCATGAGAAAGCACAACGACCAGCTGCAGGACATGCTCACACAGGTACACCCACAGCTCCTGGCAACCGGAGGTGAAGTGCATGATGGGAGTTGTAATTAAGTCAGCTCTTGCGTTTCAGGCTTTGAGGAAGATGGAGGCTAAGCAACATGCTAACAACATGCTTCAGAGTTTCAACACGGAACATGCAGATGAAGGAACCGTCACACCGACTTCCGACTGTCTCAGCTTCACTGAGAAAGATGAGAAGCTGATGAAGGAAAACTGGAGCCAGGATGAGCCTGAAACGCCATCTCCCACAATGCAACAGCACCCATCTCTGTCACACGATGAGACGTTAGACTTTCAGCGAGAGCCGGAGGAGGTGGGCCTAAAAACGAATGTTGCCTTTCTGTCTGAAGGAGAGCGTCATGGGATGCGCAGTCCAGAAGAGCAGCTGCAGGAGATTGTGGACAGATTGAAGATGGAGGACAAGTGGACAGAGAAAAACCCAGGTGAGGCACAGCAAAAACACACCGGGGACACAGGTGGACGGATGAGACACAGGTGGACAGAAGAGACACAGGTGGACGGATGAGACGCAGGTGGACGGATGAGACACAGGTGGACAGAAGAGACACAGGTGGACAGAAGAGACACAGGTGGACAGAAGAGACACAGGTGGACGGATGAGACACAGGTGGACGGATGAGACACAGGTGGGCGGATGATACACAGGTGGACAGAAGAGACACAGGTGGACGGATGAGACACAGGTGGGCGGATGATACACAGGTGGACAGAAGAGACACAGGTGGACGGATGAGACACAGGTGGACGGATTAGACACAGGTGTAGAGTAGACACAGGTGGACAGAGGTTTTAGAGATGAGACAGAGAGGACAGTCAGACGTCCACCAATCTCTCAGCTGGTTTCCAGTCCCAGCATTAGGACAAACCAACCTGTTGTTTGTGTCCAGGTGTGATCGTGAAGGCGGGGCTAGTGGAGGCGGCGGCGCAGGTTGGGACCTCGGTGTCCCTACTGGTGGACGCAGTGAAGATGGACTAGCAGAATCTCACTTAGAAAACGGTTTATTCAAGAACACTGGAACACAGATATAAACCGTACAAACCTGGAGACAGGAAGGCTGTTACCATGGCAACCAGAGTGAGGTTCTAATTAGAAGACCAGCGGTACCGACCCACACTGGATGACATCACACTCCTTCCTGCTAACTGCCTCCCATCTCACACCCCCGCCCCCTCTGGCTCCTCCCCCTGCGGGGGGGATGGAGGCCGGTGCCTAGAGAACTGAGAGGCTTCCTGCCAGGCGCTGTTCGTCGGAGCCCCTCCCTCCTAGGCAAAGGGGGCGGGGTTTTAACCCGTGCCCGTCTCTGGGAAGGCGGGGGGCGTGGCCTGCCCCCCCTTTGTGTCCTACAGGCGGTTGCAGGCGGAGTCTGAGGAGTCCTCGCCCTCCTCCTGGCATTGTCCCTTCTACTAAGTGCACTCAAAAGACCAGCGTCGCTCTTAGGCCCCTCCTCTGGCCGTCTGTCCATGTTGAGGTCTGGACTCAGACTGCGGAACAGCTGTCGGACACACGGCGCCGGCTGGCCTGAGGGGGCGGAGCCTCTGGATCTGAGTACTCTCTGTGGAGGGTTTCTCAGGATCTGGTTGGTTCCAGGCTCGTAGAACTTCACAGGAAGCTTTTTATACCTGACCTTGAAGAGTTGCATGTCGACAGGGCGTCGCCTCCTTCGGCAGCGTCTGGGGGTGGAGCCTTCGGGTAAAGTGGGAACGGAGCAGGGAGGAGGGCAGAGCAGGTAGATCAGGGAGGTGCGTGGCTGAACAGGGCTAAGAATGCTGGAGTAGCACAGAGGGAGAGAATGCAACATCTGGGTCTCTGGGGTTCTCTCATTGGCTGCAGGGAGACTGGGGGGCGGAGCCTCGGAGGGTAGCTGATGGACAGTCGGGATAACCAATCGCAGAGTCTGAGTGCTGTGACTAACTTTCACCACCTGAGAGATCAAACGCAGCTGTTAGATCTATGGTTGTAATAGGAGAACGTAAATCCAACCTTGCTCTGCTCACCTGACACCTGGACGCCAGCCTGAAGCCCCGTCTCCTCTTCCGCACACAGACACAGTCATCATCATCATCATCACGGGCCGCCAAAGGCAGCAGATCCACGTCTCGCTCTGCCGCCTGCGGCTCAGTCAGCGTTTTTTTCCTCCTGCTCCGTCGACCAAACCTGGGAGAAGAGTTAGGGAGAAGACCTGAGATGTTTACAGGTCACCTGAGTTAGCCTGGTCCTAAAGACCTGCTCCTAGATCCACACGTGAGAGGCTGGATTACCTGGCCAGGGACTCGCTGTCAAAGTAGCAGATAAATTTTCCCCGTCTGAATTGCTGGACCAGTCTCTCCACCCTCTCCTCGTCCTCCTGTTCGATCTGGGTCAGGGTCTTTCCCATGAAGGACTTGGGGATATGTTCTGGGACCGGGAGGACATCTTCTATAGGAATGTCCCAGAAGCCCTGGTCCTGCTTGATTCCACCACCAAGCAGAGCGGAGTCCAGCTGGCTGGAGTAGGCCCGGTCCTCCATGTCCACCTGGACGTCCATGAGACGGCCCAGGTTCTGTCCGTCAGTCTGGGCCATCTGGGCGGATGTACCGGCCCTCTGGAAAACTCCCTGCTGAGGAACGTTCGGAATCAGAACCCGTTTGACCTGAAGCTCCTCCCTCTCCAAACATACCTGCACCGGAGAGTCCCAGTCTTCACTCTGCGTTTCCATGGAGACAGGGAGGCTGAGAGGAGGACTGTGCGAGTTGTCATCCTGCTGGTGGGGAGGAGAGTTGATGCTGTAGCAGCACATCTGGATCACCTGAGAAGTTTCAGAGGATCAGGTGAAGATCCCAGATCAGCGTCTGCTTTCTGAGTCATGAGCTTCACCAACCTGTTCGATGGTCCGCTCCACCGGATCACTGCAGTCCTTCTGGACCTTCTGCCAGCTCACAGACCAGGCCTTTGCGGAGAAACGGGGCCCCAGGGAGGACAGGGGTCTCTGCTCTAGGGTTGCCAAGGGCCCCTGGTCTGTGGAGGCCTCCGGCCTCTGGCTGGCACTGGGGCCCTGGGTGGAGGACGAGGACTCGCTGGCTTTCCTCCTGTTGGTCTTCCTGTGGGCCTTCCTATGGACAGGGGGCGGAGTTTGGGGCCAAGGGGGCGGGGTCTTAGGCGGAGGGCCGGGTTCTCTGGTTGCAAAGGACAGCCTGTCCTGCTGAGGTGTGTCTCCCGATTGCCTGAGGTGAGGGCTCCCCTCCTCCTCCCTGGCTGGCTGGTCAGAGGGGACGGAGCTATCTCTGTCAGAGGAGCAGAGCTCATCCAGCTCCACCTTTGGCAGCAGGGGGGCGGAGACGGAGGGAAGGTCAGCGTGGGACGGTCTGATGGACACATAGGGACACGGACAGGTGTGATGAGTTCAGTGGGCGGAGCCTCGTGTTTTATTGGTCAGACTAACATCCATCAGTTCATGTCTGACTAAACGTTAAGACTTCCTGTTTGTCCTTCTATGTACCTGAGCTCAGGTGTTTGCTTTACTCTGGTTTTATTCTGGCTGATCAACTGATCAAAGCTTGTTTAGTTTTAATGATCAAAGGCCACAAACAAAGCTTTGATCTTTTTCTTTCTGCTGACAACAGAAACTGAGTCAATAAAAGACCTTAAATCTAAACATCTGGGTTTCTAGGTTGGGGGGTGGGGTTTGTTCTACTCACCTGGCATCGCTATAGCGATGGGGGTGGTGCTCCTGGACATCCTGCAGGAAGCGCTCCAGCAGCGTCAGTCTGCTCCTGGACGAGGGGGAGGAGCCTCTGGAGGTCGTGCTGACTGAGTCCAGGTGTCTAAGGCTGGAAAGGTGCTGTGTGGGAGACATGATGATGTCATCAGTGACTGAGAGCAGCTGCTGGCTCAGGGGCAGGGCGCGGCGTGCTGTACCTTCTCCAGGTGGGTGTAGAGGACTCTGCAGTAGCCACAGTAACCCTGCCTGCTGGGCTCACACCTGGACGGACCCGCCTCTGGCTCCGCCCACCTGCTGTCAGACACACAGCAGCTTCAGCTCACCTGTAGATGGAGCCACAGTCTGCGCTGATGGAGCTCAGAGACACTCACCTGCTGGGAGGCTCCGCCTTCTTCTGGTTACCTGCCATGAACCAACCAATCACAGACAGAGAGCAGCTTAGAGACAGGAAATGGTTCAGTTGTTACCTTCTTTAGAGGGACGGAGCATCCTGGCGACACACCTGGAAAACACACAGCTGTCAACACAGCTCCGCCCCCCACCCCAACACCCACAGTACATCACTCACCTGGAGGCAAGGCGCTCAGAGCGTCTGTCAAATCAGAGGGCTCCATGCTGTAACCAACGGTAACAAGGCAGGGCTTCCAGGGTCCATGAGCCTGAGGGGATAGTGAGTGTTAGCATGGTTGAGTTTTTGTTATATTTTACACCAGTGTGACAGCAGTCAGTCAGTCGGTGTGACAGCAGTCAGTCAGTCAGTCAGTGTGACAGCAGTCAGTCAGTCGGTGTGACAGCAGTCAGTCAGTCAGTGTGACAGCAGTCAGTCAGTCGGTGTTACAGCAGTCAGTCAGTCGGTGTTACAGCAGTCAGTCAGTCGGTGTTACAGCAGTCAGTCAGTCGGTGTTACAGCAGTCAGTGTTACAGCAGTCAGTCAGTCAGTCGGTGTGACAGCAGTCAGTCAGTCAGTGTTACAGCAGTCAGTTGGTGGACAG
>JAUZNJ010041510.1:0-10017 GCA_034780135.1 Jordanella pulchra | reverse complement strand
CCCTTTCCTGTCAGCCTACTGTCAGAAAAACGAGCCACTAGTGCCGTAAAAAGCTCAAAAAAAAAAAACAAAAAAAAGTCACAGTGTGAGGACACTGGAGGAGGCAGTGGCTTTCTTGCTTCAGGACCTAGTAAACCTACCTAAACTGACTGAATCATGAATTCTGTAGGATTTTAACATAAAATCATGGAGAAGAAACCCTCAGTCACAGTGCAGACTCGGACAGTGGCATCAAAAAGCTATTATAGTTCCAACTATAGATTACAGCTTGCTTTGGCATGGAGATGTGGTCTGAGATTAATAAATAAGTTCTCTGCTACTGATCTATTCATATCTGACATTTCCTGATCATATAAAGGCCTCACTGAATCCTCAATGTATTTGCATTACCTAATTTTAAATATGAAAGAGTGATTTTGTTTTTCTTCTCTACATTTATGACTCCTCTATTCACACACCAAAAGGGGTGACAAAAGTGCCCCCAAACAGTAAATTCAGATAGCTTACATAAACAACCGCAGAAATCAATATCCAAAAGGTTACTGAGCCCGGAGCTTAATGCTATGAACATAGGAATATGATAATGCCACACTTTTAAGTCATTCAACGCTGTAAACAGAAAATAAGTAAATACAGCTACCTAAAGTTTACAAGATTCACTTCATAAGGTATTTTTGTGGAGGGACTGCTGAGTTTCTAGATTCACACTAGCATTTAATGGCAGCACAAATCCGAAAGAAAAGGGAGTGCTGCACAAAACACCTACAGGTGAAACAATGATGGGTGGAGTAGGAAATCATAAGACTGTAAACACACGGGAGCAGAATGTAAAGGAACAGAGGCACAAAGAATGTCATTTTCAAAAACAAACTAACCGAAAGCAAACATTTTAAGATTAAGAAATAAAAGATAAATCTCTAGAACCAAAGAAACTAGAAAATAAACCCATTTTAAACATTTATAATATCATCTTTCAATAGTCTCGGTTGAACTCGGTAAGAGTACATATCAAGTATTCTTCAAAACACCGAGACAATAGAAATTCCACTTTAACCACAGTCTGTGACCCTCAGCAGAGTTACAGCCTAACAACCAGAGCAGAGAAGCCACTGCAATAACCAAAGTCTACTTTCTAAATGAAGCAATGCCATCTGATCTAAACACACAATCAGATCTTTTAACATCTCCACAGCCTAACTGGCATCTGCAGTACCAGGACAAACTGTTTAACCAACAAACTGTTACCAAATACCTGTGCTTTGATGTCTGAAAATATGATGGATTTTACACTATTGAGGTGTGAAAAAAAAAAAAAAAAAAAAAACTTTCACTGGGCTTGGCCTTCAGAACATAAGAAGATACAGATTATAATGATGCTAAATGCTGTGCCTGCCGGGCTGAACACCACACTTGGAAAATAGGCAGAGAGAGCCCACTATAATAGATACTCTTTCTGCCTTAACAAGTTTCAGCACTGCACACACACTGCGATTGCTGTGACAAAAAACAAAGCAAACTCCATAGCTGCTCGTTTGCAACAACTAGAAACTTAGCCGGCCCGTTAAAACGAAGAACAAAGGCAACATAACTGCCTATAAAGCGCAACATTAATGACAATGAGGTTTAGGGTGGAGTTCAGCTGAAATCAAAGACAAAGAATATACACTGCTAGGTGCAGTGATGACCTTTTAGAGCCGCCTCACCCTGGTAGGGTTAAAAGCTGCAAATTCATTGTCTGCTGATTTAAAATATTCTTGTCATTTTAACTAATAAAATAAAAATCAGCACAAGGATTACACGGAATCCTTACATTGTTAAAGCATAAACCTTTGTTTTTTTTAAAAGAAAAAAATAAACTATAAAAAAGGCAACAGCTACAACCAATGCCAGCATAAGAGAAAATTTTCAATCTAATATCTTCTAACAGCTGTACTTATACAAGCTAACCAGCCTGGTTTGAAGATTCTGCAGGTTTACCGTCTGTGGAGTATGAATCTCCAACTTGATTTATTTGGATTAAAGTTGTAAGCAGACTGAGAAGCATTATCTGCACAGAATATAAAGAGCAGGATTTCCCTAAATACAGAAAGATGGCTACAATAATAAAGATGAAATAAAACATAACTTATTAAGAGATTTATTAGTACAGCATCCTTTTAGGAAGATAAAAACGACCAAAGCTGTTGATGAATACTGAGACATACCAGACATTTTTGACTCTTGTCTTCCTCTCTCACAATTTGTAAACTTTAGCACCTCTACTGCTAAAAATACACACCTGGCATTACGTTTTGGAACTTGAAAACTATAAAGCATTCCAATTAAGTGTTAAAAGGGGAATGTCTGTCATCTTGGAAGTGTGACAGGAGAAGTAAAATCTATCACGGCTGATAAAGTCAGTTCACTTTGGAAACAAATCTGCAAGAAGAAGTACAAGGTGATTAAATCATTGCAAGGAAGGACTGTCTATAGATGTAGCCACCTAATGATTTTAACCAGCAGAAAGATAAAGAGATTCATTTTTCATTTTGTCATATCCTACCCAGTAATGAATATCACAACTGCCTAAGAAGCTGATAAGGAAAATGTCAGAGCCAATTAGCTACATGATTGAGAACTTGAACTGGATGCTTGTTTAAACATGACTGGGTGATTTCAAAGAAGCCCATTGTTCCAATGATGGTTTAATAATCCGATGAAAGCAGGAATTGAGTATAATCTGATTAACATTAATCGGATCATTTTAAGCAGTTAAGACCCTCTCGCATGTCTCACCTGGGAAGGGTCTGAAATTGGTTAGAAAATAATCTGTGGCCTCTGACTGAAGAAAAACTAAAACAAAAAACAACCAAAAAGAAAAGCCAGAGGAAATTACTTTTTCTTGTCATTTCCTGGGAGGATATAAATAGCATCTTATCAAATAAAATTAAACACCTACGGTTAGGAGAATGTCAACTAGCACTTATTTGATAAGTAAAGAAAAACAACAAAACAAAGTGTGCAGTAATTTTTATCGGCTTTGTTGTTTTCTTGTTTGTACCTTTTTTCATTGTCTTTAGAGTCACTACAAACCATCACAGATGTATTTTATAACTAATACAATGACTCGGCGACTCAGGAAAGTGTCAAACCAGCTTGTTCTGAATGTTTTTCCCCTAATAATATTTTGTTCTTTCATAAAACAGCTGATGAACCTTTTTCAAGCCTTGACTCACTGTTTATTTCCTTATTGCTCATTGCCAAGAGACTTTTAATCCACATGCCAAAAATATGCACACTTAGCTTATTTAGGAGATATCCAAGTAAGAATATTTACAGTTTATCTTTATTGTTTTCCTTAAATGGGATTTTATACAATGAAAAAATAAATAAAAATTAACTTTTTTAACCTTATGAACACATCTGAGATACTCCTAGCAATAAAGGGTTCTCTATCTCTAAAGATATCTTTAAACTTTTCAGTGGAAAATCTTGTGCTTCTTGGATTGAAGCACATTTAGATATTTTTCAAAAAGAATGACTTCTTTTATATTAATTACAAAGAAAGAAAGTGATACAAAAAGGCCAACAAAGCTGATGTTTTTTTCAGATTTCAACTCAAAGCAACAAATCAGAATGAAATTGAAGGCCTTAGTAAAAGGAGTGGGTAATAACCTAGCTAACATAGTGTCGTTTTTAGAAATCTTTATAATAAACTTAGATAGACTAAATACAAAAGGCTTTTAAAAAAAGAAGAGGCAGATTTAACAGAAATAACAGACAAAAACCTCAACAAGTGTACCGCTAGTTTAGAGAAGATCCAGCTTCTTCTTAGGGTAGACCCCAAAACCTTTCAACATTTTAATAAAGGTAAAGTTTTGCCTCTGTGCCATTAACCTATGAGAAAGCTGAGGTTACAACAGCAGCCTGTAAGAAAACATATTAAAACTGACAGCTAAAAGGTCAAGTGAAGCTGCTGCCAAACCATGCAAACGTCATTCATTAACTAGGAGGGTGAACACTGACTCCTGTGTGCCAATGGGAAGCTATCTGAGAAGATAAACGGAGCTTATTCTCCATCCTGGGAGGTCACACAAACAAATTAGGAGCTATGACAGAAGACTGCTTGGTTTAAAAAAAGACAAAAACTAAAGAAGAATACAAAGGTCAAAATTAAACTGAATAGAAGGGGTTATCTTTACTTGAAGAGAATTTATCAGGTTAATATTTGGTCAAAACATTTTAAGCTTTAAAGGTGCCTGTTTTGAAATTACATGCATCCCAAAGAGATAGGAAAGTGTATAATGATGTACAAGAAAACCACCAGCTTTAACCTAAATCTGGTATTTAAAGGTAATGGTTACAAGTTTAACTCTTCCAGGCCAATAGGTGGCACACTGGTGCCTGCCTGCTCTCGTTCTGCCTTGTTTGCCAGCCAGATGCCATGTCCATTAATGCTAATGCTAACAAACCAATCACTGAACTTACTAGTTCAGAATAAAAGCAGAAACCTCTGCGTAGAATCTGAGCCCTTTTGCTTAAGTTAGCACCGACAAATAAAAACTTTTTCCTCCTTACTTTTAACACCTGTTTTTTTTTTTTTTTTTTTTTTTTTTTTTTTTTTAAAACTAGAATCTGAAAAAAGTACGGCAGAGAAGAAACCATTTCTCAGAACCATTATGATACGAGTAGAATCTAGTAATGCCTTAGGCCCGTCTCACATGACTTCAACTTATTGTTCCTATGGGGTCACAATTCTTTTATGTCAGTGTTTCTATTATAACCAGAAGTAAATATTTAGATATTTTGGACAAGTCAGTTTTGATAAAAGACGAGATTTTATATACTATACCTTTTTTCAGTCAAATTAATACTTTTATTCTGCGGATGTATTATTTTTGAAAAATTCTTTGTTTTGATGATAACATTGTGGCTATGATCTTTAAAAAAAAAAAAGACAACAACAACACAAAAACAAAAGGGGGCACTATTCATTCATTCAGATTTACCTCCAAATAGACAAGACTTCAGAGTGAAAAAAAGTAAAGTCGTTATTCATATTTTATGACAGCAGTCTGCCGTGTTTAGGCCAACAGCTCACATAATTAATTTCTTTTGTTCTGAGAGCTTGTGCCACCCTTTACATAAAAGTCCCTTTGGTAAACAGCCACACCCCCCATGAAAAAAAAACAAAACAAAAACACAAAGACTTGCAGACCTAATGTCACCTAACACAAACGTATATTTAGACGTTCATATTAACTCCAACAAAATTACCGTTGGGTTATTTTGGTTCTTTGAGTAACAAGTCCAATCAACTTCCCACCTGGAGCACTTCCTCCTTAAGACCAGGAATAAGGGGCAGGATCATTTTTATAAGTCTGCTCAAGATCAGTCAGTTATTTTTATTCATTTCTGGAGAATGATTCATATACTTGGAGCCAAATCTTCACAGAGGAAGTGCAGCACAGTCTGCTCATGGCAAACTATCATCATACCACATGCAGACTTTGAATATGTTCATACCAGAGGCCTCAGAGTCACCTCAGCACACAGCTAAAGTACATGCAGACAGGGTTTTACATAGAGTGAAAATAACTATTGCATTGTCTTACTCTCTTTAAGGAGTAGTGGATCATTAAAAGTAATTTAAAGAATCAATATTTTAGGCAATTTGCAAACCCATTATCAATAGGTAATGGATCTGCAATATTTGAGAACTACTCCACCCTCATCTCACAGATCCTGTGTACTCAGCTAACATGAAACTAGCTATTAAAAAACAATCAGAAACAGAAGATTTCAACAGAATCGGTCAAAGGAAATACAATAGTGGGTTGCAAGTCATTGGAAAAACAAAAAAAAAACTGAGATTAAACAGGTACAGAGACGCTTCATAAGCAGCTTCAAATGAGCTTCTATTGTACCTGATTTACAGTGAGCCCATGAAGGTGTAAGTAAACACTCATGAAGTGCGTGTGAACAGTAGGCAGTAAGAGCTGCAGATAAATAAAAGTTTGCATGGAATGGATCAAAAGGAGAGGTGAAGCAGACTGAATTGCAGCAACAGGCCTAACGAGTTCCCCAGGTCCACATGATGGCTGCTCGGCATGTTTTCAGACACAAAGCTTGAATTCCAGAGCAAATCTCTCCAGCAGTGGAAGGTCTCAAGCTTTGGGTTCAAGGGGAAGCCACATCTCTGTTGGAAAAACTAATGCAGACCATCTGCTGCTGTACCATCTTACAATTTAACATCTGGTAGAGAAGGAAGTAGTGAGCAATGCTGGTGTCTGCTACTCCAGACACTTATGATGAAAATCAGGCTATTCTTGTTCTCCTACTGTCTAAGTGGGCTTCTGATTGAAAGGGAAAAAAAGAAAAAGCAAACAAAAACGGAGCATTTCCTGAAACATCAACCAGCTGATTAGATCTATTATTTATTCTAACTGAAAATGAATTAAAAACATGAAACCAAGATTGATTTTTTAAAAATTATTTTTTATGCATGTTAGGTGCAGTTCAATTGCAAATGTAGTTGTTAAGCAGTTGTTTTTTCCTTTCCTTGAGGCAACCTGACCTCCAGGTTCAACTAAACACTTAAAGTGAAAAACTAAGGCTCTTCCCTGTCCAATGCGTGTTTAAAAGAAAGCTTTTTATGTTAAAACCTGTCCCAAGGCTTCTACAGGCACAGGTTGAATTAAATGGGAACCCCCTCCAACCTGTCTTCATGAGCAGAAAAAAACTAAAGCGGTGTAATTTTAAACACTTTAAGGTAGACATTACTCCCTCATCCTGAAGGAAGTGAATATATGTATCATAATTCAATTAAATTAAATTATACTTTATTGGTCCACAATGGGAAATTCAGTTTTTAACAAAACCAAATGTTCTTTTATAGATAATATAAGCAGGTGTAGTTATTGTCAAAACACAACTGAGCAGCACACAGGCTGCTGAGGCTAGGTGTGTCTGCTGCAGGGAATGGCATTAGGCAACCAGGAAAAACCTGTCTCCAGGTTATGCACCGTCACACAACAGGCTTTTTCACATAGTGTACACACTCCACCTGACATACTCTCCTGGCTGACCAACCGGTTCTCTCACAGTGAGACTGGGTGCACCTGACTCAGTTTTTTTAAGTGACATCAAAAACATCTGGGTGTCTCTTAAGAAAGTCAGATTGTTAACTAAGGAGAAATGCATTCCAGGCAAATTCATCGCAAACCCTCTAAAGAAGTTATCTACTGACAAAAGTAAAGATCAGAAAGCAGCTAAATATAATTTAGCTGAGATAATACCTACAAATTGATTTTAATTCTGAAAGCAACAACTAAACAACCTAAACCCATAAAGACGCAGCAGTAAAATGGTTTACATTGTTCCAGGAATTGACTGTTTTCATGACAACAACAACAACAAAAATGTGATCCTTTTTTCTCCCGTACTGCTTAACATATTGGGTCTATAATAACGAACTATTTTGAACAGCTGGTACCAAAACACTCACCATCCTCTAATTTCGCAGCAGTCCCACTCAGTCTGCTCTGTCGTATTCCCACAATCCAGTACTTGTACGAAACGCGGTGGGGTTCGAAATCCTTCGAAAAAAAAGTCTACAGATTTAACTTCAACTAGAGAGGAGAATGTGAGGGGATGAGTCCAAATTTACAGAAGTAATTCCCGATAAGCAAGGACAGCATGGATGCAGTTTCCTCAGCTGTGTCCTCCGTCCATAGTGAAGTCCCACACTGACAGCCAGCAGTGGCGCATCGGCTCCGAAACATAACACAGGAAACTGAGCCACAAGATCCAATCAAAGGGCACCCAGCAAGCACCGTGTTTAAATATTCATCAGCATCTGGGAGCGACTCGGATGGGCATGCGCTAAAGTTCAGCAGGATATCAGCGTCATCCCAGATTCAAGTTGTTTATTTTAGCATGCAATGTTGTCATGTCATGAGAATGAGAGAAACTGGGTTATTTGAGTAGAGTGTAGCCAACTCATTATGGTTAGTTTGCAAAAGTGATTGAAAGATGGACCTCATTGGTCCCCAATGAAAAAAATTTTAACTAGGGGTTCATTTAAAAAAGGACCAAGTCTCCTGAGTATATCACAATATAATGTCTAAATAATAGCATAATTGAGTTTTATTAACAGCCATGGCTGGCCCAAACCTCTGTGGGGTCCTATGCAAAATAAAATTTGGGCCTCTTTTTCTGCTAGTAATATTTATCACTGCAATCAGCAGTGCAATGATTTACATACCTAGCATAAACTTATTGAAACTCTGGCGGTGCTCCAGGTGCTCTACAGTCTTCTTTTTTCATTCATCGTCTATTGTTATGAAAAGTAATAAACTAAACTAGTATGCAGATATTTTCAGTAAAAGTATTATGTGATTTATGTCTCCAACTGCAACATGTGAAAAAATAACCTGTAATGCAAGAAATAAAACCAACAAATAAAATATCTTTGGTAGATGAAAATAAATAGAACAAAAGCAGGCATAATTTCAACAAATAAACAAAAGGAGAAAAAAAAAATAAAGATCAGGCTTA
Source organism: Jordanella pulchra (assembly GCA_034780135.1). NCBI lineage: Eukaryota > Metazoa > Chordata > Actinopteri > Cyprinodontiformes > Cyprinodontidae > Jordanella > Jordanella pulchra. The sequence goes on along the minus strand of JAUZNJ010041510.1, from coordinate 1,479 downwards.
TTTTTATTCAAAGATAAGTTTGGTCTCAAGTCAACACTGGTCATTCCTTGTCTGTGTGTCACTCTTGCCCTATGTTTAACCTTATCAACATAGCATTGCAGTAAATATTAATTTAACCTTCAGATAAGAGCCTGGGTGAAATGTTTTATACCACTTTAGTGTTTTGATAAAAAAAATAAGTCCAAGGTTGTTTTCAGACAAATAAAAGGTACTTCAAATCTTCTTTAAAAACGCAGATGTGTTGTTTAGGAAGTATTTGCTAGTGTCCAATCAGTCACATTCCTGCCTTAACATAAATGTTGGGTTGAAGCCTTTGGGTGTAACCTCTTTAATAGGCAACTTCATGTCTGAAATGCCTACACATATACAGTAATGTGTAGTTTTGTGTCTATTTGTCTTGTTTTCTTTCTCTGGGGTCAGGATTCATCGTGAGTACCACAACCATGAATGCATTTTATATGGTTAAGTAAATATTTTACTTATCTCTTTTTTTTTTAAATCACTGTAAAACAGCATTAAAAAGCAAAAACTGTGGTGAAAATGATTGAAGCAAAACCTATATGTCCGGTAACCTGAAAAAAACTTTCCTCATGACTTTTGTATACGGTACTATCACCCCCTTGTGGACAAAAGTTGGTATTGCACCAAGGCGACTTAAAACAAAAAATCCTGGATTTAAAACAATTTATCCAAAACAGCGTTTTTTCCTCAATTTAAATAAGTGTAAACTAGACTTACAATAACAACAAAAACATTTACTGAAAAGGTTAAAAAAATTAACTGTTTTCTTTTTAAATTAACTTAAACGCAAGCCTATTAAATAAACCACATAACTATTCGTTTCAATAATAAAGTGTATTTATTTGAAAAACAAATTCCTCAGGTTTATGTATTTAGTATTAATGAAGTATACTTTATTTGTTTAAATAAATTAAGTTTAATGTATAATTAGTACAAATTATTTATTCATTATATAACAATCAAGGTTAAGACATCAAAATAAATATACACGTTCACAATACAATTATGTATTTTAAATAAAAAGCTATTTTAAACAAATTAAGATGTATATAATACCATTTATGTATTAGTTCTGTGTTAAACCTATCCAAAAGAAAGTAAATGGGAATTGGTTAAGTTATAATATTACATAAATCCTAAGGTTTGTGCGAAATATTTTGTGGGTGCAGTATAATAAACATAATATCGTAAGAACGCCACAATCCTTGCTTATTGATTAATGTATTCTATGCTCAACATTGCCTTATGGTTGCATATAACATATGATAATTTGCAAGTACTTTTTAAACGTGAGCTGGAAGCTAAAGGGCAGAAGTTAGTCCAGTTTAAAGAGCAGCCACTGTTTTGTTAGACAGACAGACAGACAGACAGACAGACAGACAGATAGACAGACAGACAGACAGACAGACAGATAGATAGATAGATAGATAGATAGATAGATAGATAGATAGATAGATA